>JAADWC010000009.1:0-89571 GCA_023336095.1 Pythium pectinolyticum | reverse complement strand
TCGAGTTGCTGATCTCGAGGGTCTGCAATCGTGGGAAGTGCTGCAGCCACGGCGTCGAGAGATTGAGCGCCACGCAATTGGAGATAAACAGATCCGCCAGCGAGTGGGCGTCAAACACACGCAGTGCGGCCTCGATCTCGTCGCTTGAGCCGCTCGTGCCCAGCGCCTGGCAGTCGATGGCGCGTCCGATACACGCCTCTTTGGTCGCAAACCACGGGTGCACGCGATGCACGCAGCCGTACGCGACTTGGTGCGGCTGCAGACCAAACAGGTCGCTCGCCAAAAGCGACGTGGCAAAGATCCCGACGCCCATGACTGCGATCAGCAAGTGGAGACCGTGGATCATACAGGAGACCGTGAACCAGTACCGTATCCCTTGTGGCTGTACTACTGACTGTGACGTTGGCTGTGACTGAGCCAGCCCTGAAGATGCCGTGCCCTGTTTCACCATGAGCGACTGCATGCTCTTTGGCCGCAGCGTGCTGGAGAACGCGACCGGCGCGATAACAGCCGTAGAGGACTGGGCACCACCTCCTTGCTCGTCGTCTTGTTCACTCAGCAGCGCGCGCACTTCGACCAGATTGAGCAACGAGTTGCAGAACGGCACGATGCTCAGCACAAAGCTCCACCACGACAGCACGAGCACGCGCTCCACTTCGCGTGCCGAGTTTTCCGTCGAGTCGATCGAATCGCCGTGGTTTTTCTGCTTGTTGTACGTCCGGAGAATCGGCTCGTACATCCAAATGGGCAGCAGCGTGCCCCACACGAAATCCAGCACGAGATCCGTGAGCAGCCGCGCCACGCGCTGCGTCGTGAGGTGTGTCGGTGCTGGAAACACGCGCTGGAACACGGTCGTCGAGAGACTGTTGACCACGATCACGACGCCGTACACTTGGTTGAGCGGCACGTTACTGATACTCTGGCTGGATGCGTGGGCCGCGAGCGTCTGGCACACGAGCTCGACGATCTCATCGAGCAAAAGACGCGCCTCAAAGTACGCGCCGTGGACACCAATTGACGTGCGCAGTTGATACAGTGCCTGGCTGATGCGTCGCGTCCACCGTACACGAAGCGACCGCGGACGAGAGTGGCGCGGGGAGCTGCTCGATGGAGAGAGAGAGCTGCTACGCGTCTTGGGTGTCTCTAGGAGACTGAAGCGAAGCGTCCGGTGGCGAATGGAGCTACCCACGACGAGCGCCGCACGGTACAAGAACGCCACACTCAGCACGGCGTAGCCGCTGGCGATGGCGATGCTAAAGCGCTCGAGGAAATGGTACGCGTCGGAAAACAAAAAGTAGACCTTGACCACCCAGAGCAGCGAGCCGCGGCGAGCGTGGGTAAAGTAGCTCGTCGCCAAGAGCGCCAGTAGCACGGCATTGCTGAGCTCTAGGAACACGACCAGCCACCAGAGCACGCTGCGCAGTATCGTGGATTTCGAGCCCAGCCATAATGACGGAGCGTGGGGTGAGACGAGTGCCATCGCCGGTGAGGACGCCACGCGCAGGGGAGCGACGGACGCCGTTTGCCGCATCCTCTGTTCACTTGTGCGTCTTGCTCTCTCTTTGCCCTTGCTTTCTTCTGTGTATGAGAGTGTCGATTTGAAATACTTCGTGGTTGAGCGCCGGCAGCGGATGATGGATAGTGATAGAAAATAGAACTGATCTGCTCGGATCAGAGACCGTGAGATCAAAGTAGCGTACGTAGTACAGTGTACACTGGTACCATACAGTACGCAGTACAGTACTCGACCACGAGAAACAATACAAAACAAAAAACCAAACCTGTGTGCTGTACTTGTCATAATTACCTTTGCTTTCTTCACGCGTCTCTCGCTCTCTCTCTCTCCCATCTACGCCTTGGGCAGCAGCGATGCCGTCTTGAGACGTGGGATCGCAGGTGCCGCTGTATTCACAAACGCGTCAAAGAAAGACGGACCGGTGCCCCACAGAGACGCTGGCTTGCTGCTGCTACTGGCCGTCGTCGTTGGGGCCTTGACGGCGTTGTTCTTCTTCTTGGCGCGCGTCGATACCTTGGAGTTGAGCCAGCGCGACGCATAGTCTGATGCGGCGTTTGTCGTTGATACTGCTGCTGCTGCTGTCGTGGCTGCAGGCACGGCACGTGCACCGCTGCCATATCCAGGATCCTCCTCATCGTTACCACCATCGCCAGTGTCGCGCTGCCGCTTGTGGGTCGTCTTGGCTTGTTCTTGTTGCTTCTTTTTCTGTTGTTCTGCGAGCTTGGCGCGCAGCAGCGGCACGGGCGACTTCATGATATTGAGCTGGTCGTTGGCAAACGTGGTACGGTTGTGGTGGGTCTTGCGCTTCTTGATCTTGGTGGCCTTTGGTTTTCCGGGCGTCTGGAACCCGTAGCCGTCGTCCACACTTGCTGCAGTCGTCTCCGTCTCAGGTGCACGTCGCCGCTTCTTGCTGCCAGTCGCTTTGTATTCTTCATGTTCTTCTGGCTCTGGTTCTTGTTCGGCCTCTGCTTCGTTAGTCGTAGTTCCTGTCTCGCTCATGATTTGCTGGAACTCGGCTCGCTTGGCTGCTAGATCGCTGATCTGTTTCTTCTTGCCGTCCATGCCCATCTTCACGCGTGGCACCTTGGGTGTCTTGATCTCGTGGATACCAGAGAACCCCGTCATTGGGAAAGCCTCCTCTTCTGCCGCGGCGGCAGCGGCTTGGAGCGACGCCTGCTTGGCACTTTGTCGCGCCTTGCTACGGCCTGTGATTGCGTGGAGAGCTGCAGCGCCGCCCTGTTTTTTCTTGGTCGTCTTCTTGACTGGCTGCTCCTCTGCGGGATCCTCCAGAGAAACAGTCTCTTCCGTCTCTTCCGTCTCCTCAGCTCCTTCCTCTCCTGTATCAGAAGACGGCTTGTCATTCTTCTTCGACTTGCGTTGAGCCACTGAGGCCTTCTCCTCTTTTTCCGCCGTCTTATTCTTCTTCGTCTTGGCCGCTGCACTTTTCTTCGTGGTCGTCTGGTCAGCAGCAACGGTAGCCTGAGTAGATTCCTCTTCTACCTCGGGTACTGCCTCCGTCTCCTTCTCCGCCTTCTTCGCAGTCGCCTTCTTGCTTGCCGTTTTCCTCTTTGCCTTGGCCTCTTGCTTGTGCTCTTCCACCACTACAGGCTCCGCCGTTTTCTCCTCCTCCTCTTTCTTCTCCTCCTCCTTTGCGTCTTCGACGTCCGCTCGGTCCATCATCAACGCCCGTGCTGCTGTCACTGCCGATGGACTCGGTCCTGGACTCATGACCGCTGTCTTCCGTCGCTTGAGTGCACGCTTTGGTGGTGGAGTGGCCATCACTGGAGAAGGAGAGATCGACGAGTCGCTCCGAGCATCCAGTGGCTGCTTGGCGATGGTCTGGATGCGGTTGCGGATTCGCTCAGTCAGTGAAAAGACACCTCCTCCAGCTCCTTCTTCTCCTCCTAGTCGTTCTCTCAGCGGAGACGCTTCTTGCGGCTTGGTGGGCTGCTTCTTTAGCCGCTTGGGGCTCAGCATCGCAGGGGACTGGGCGTGGATCAGACTGGGTGCGTCGCCAAAGTCCTCGCTCTCGTACTCGTGGTCCTGGGACAGCATCTGCAGCAACTCCTCGTCCGCTGCGCTAAGATCCGCTGGCGGTGGTGGAGGTGGCGCCTCTTGGTTTTCCTCGTCTTCGTCTGTCCGCTCTTCCTGCTCGAGATCTGGACTGTAAACTGGCGGAGATAGGGGACGCTTTACTGGCGCAGAAACTTTTGTCTCAAACACGACCGTCTTTTTCTTTGTTGTTTTCTCTGCTGCTGCTTTCTTGGTCTTCTTGACATGTGCCTTGGGTTCCTCCTCCTCCTCCTCTTCCTCTGCTAGCTCCTCCTCCGCTTTAGTCGCATTCTTTTTCTCCACTGGCTTGCGCTTCTCCACGTTCTTTTTAGACGCATTAACAGTTTTCTCCTCCGCCTCCTTAGACGCTGCTGAAATCTGCTGCAGTCGCTGTTGCTCCGCCTCCGCCTTCTTTTTAGACGCAGCCTTCTCCTCCTTCTCCTTAGACTTTTCCGCAATCCGCTGTAATCGCTGCTTTTCAGCATCCTCCTTCTTTTTAGACGCCTGTTCTCGCTTCTCCTCTTTCTCCTTAGACTCTGCTGCGATGCGCTGTAGTTCTTGCTGCTGCTGCCGTTGCTGGTGCTCCGCCTCCGCTCGTGTGTCCTCCAACTGGCGGTCTTTCTCCTCCAACTCCCGCGTCAGCTCCACTTGCTGCGCCTCGTGCTTGACTGTCTGCTGGCGCATCAAGTCTTCACACTCGCGCAGATACATTTGCTGCTTCATCTCCACTTCATACTCGAGGATCATGCGCTCGCACTCATTGCGTAGCTTCTCCACGCGGATATCAATCGCTTTCCACTGCTCATACCATCACCAATAATCCATCGATTAGCTACAGCAGCACATCATTCGATAGTACAGCATCAGCTCTACGAACCTGGAGATCATACGCATCCAGAAGCGCCTCCTCTGCAGAGAAATTCGCCACCGACATGTCCATTGCTGTTGCGAGTACCGTCGCCATGGCTTTCTCGAGGGTGAGCAACCAACCCACAGAGTCAAAAATCGCGCCCAAAGGTCTAAAGTCGACTCTCAGACCAAAACCAGCCGGTATTTTGACCAGCACTCTTGAATTTCAAAACGCAAAATTCAAACCCCACTCTACGAATATTTCCAATGTACAATGTGTTTTTTCCATAAACTACAGCTATAGACATATTGTGGGTTTTTGGCTCACTCTCTGGGCATTGAAGCCGTTCTTATAGCGGATTCTGTGATGTTCTACAAGAGGGAGATAGTCGTGTTCACTTGCGATCTCACCTTCCCCATCATCAACGACGGTGCGACACCCAACACCCAAAAGCTCAAAATCGCTCCCTAAAGGCGGACACGACCATAGGCCGCTCACAGCGAATCACTGCGTTATACAATGGCGGGCGGAAGTGACGCGGCGCTATGGCATCTGGCCGAGGGTATCTCGTGCCACGCATGGAACAAGGACCGGTCCAAGGTCGCGATTTGCCCCAACACGAATGAAATCTGGATCTACTCGGGTTGCCAGAATGCCGACGTGGCGCAGTGGCGCAAAGAGGCCGTACTCACGGAGCACGACATGATCGTCAGTGGCTTGGACTGGTCGCCCGTGAACGACATGCTCGTGTCGTGCTCCCATGACCGCGGTGCGTTTGTGTGGCAGTACGAACCGAAATTCCGCAAGTGGAACCCAACGCTCGTGGTGTTGCGTATCGCGCGCGCGGCGATCAACGTCAAGTGGAGCCCAAACGGCCGCAAGTTTGCCGTCACGAGCGGCGCCAAGTGTGTCGCCGTGTGTACGTACCAGGCTTCTGAAAACTGGTGGGTCAGCAAGATCATCAAGAAGCACAAGTCCACGGTGACCGATTTGGACTGGCACCCGAACAGCCAGCTGCTCGTGACGGCCAGCACGGACCTCAAGTGCCGCGTGTTCTCGGCGTACATCGCGGACGAAGACGGCGCGCCAAATCCCGCGCCATTTGCGCAACTCGCGCCGTTTGGTGAGCCCATGGCCGAGTTTGACAATGCGAATGCGTGGGTGAATGCCGTCGCGTGGTCGCCGCAGGGCAACCGCCTCGCGTTTGCCGGCCACGGGTCTTCGGTCCATTTCGTGCACTTTGGTGCACCAGGCGAGAGCCCGACGATCCAGTCGATCCGCTTCCAGCAATTGCCGCTGACTAAGATTTTGTTTTTGTCGAATGACGCGCTCGTGGGTGCCGGCTACGACTTTAACGTGCTGCTGTTTGCCACGGACGCAAGCAACGGCTTTTGGTCGCTCAGTGACACGCTGGATAAGAAGCCCGTGGAGTCGGCGATCAAGCGCGACTCTGGTAGCTTCAATGCTGGTACGTGACCTGTCATTCTGGGGAGAAATCCGATAGGAACTGAAACTGACGGTTGCTCTCTGAATAGCGAGAAGTATGTGGGAAAGCAAAGTGTCGCGCGGCCAGTCGTCGGATGCCACGCAGAGCGACAAGGGCGCGCTGTGGACCAAGCACGAAAGCGCGATCACGGACATCCAGGTCTACACGCGCACGGCCTCGGGCGGCATCTCGGCCTTTACCACTTCGGGTATGTATCACCAGATCCACACGCACATGCACGGCGTGTATCCATCACAGAACTAACCATTGTATGTGTTGTTTGGAATACAATAGCACTGGACGGCCGCATTGTGCTCTGGCAGCTGCAGCACTTGAACGTGCAGATGGCCAAGCTGCGTTTGTAAAAAGGATCTATACTACTGAGTTGTGCGCTGGGAGTCCCAAGTACCGCTAGGAGATCCCGATGGACACGATGAAAACTCACGCAATAACACTGTATCTACAGTACTGGTAGTCAAGACACCCCTTCTCCTGCTCATTTTTCATTGGTCTCCTTCGTGTCTCCCTTCAGTACCTACTCGTACAGCCGCTTTATTCTCTGGTAGTCCTGGCGGTACTTGTTTTCCACAAACGACGCCTGGCGAAAGTCTTTCCACTCGGGAAATTCCTCCAGCAGCACACGCGCGTCCAGTGAAAGCAGCAACTGGATACCCTGGCTCACATCATTCAGCGTGCGCGCGAGATCCACGTGGTCGGCATTCAAGTACATTTTCTGGAGCTCCAGCAGTTCGTAGCTGCTGCGCAGAAACAGGATCGCGTACTCGCGCACGTCCTGGCTGGGCCGCGACTTGAGGATCTCGTCACAGCAGTCAGCGACAAGCTTGTGGATGCGGATGAGCACAAAGTGGTCGTGCGCGACAATCTCCAACGCATCCGACAGAGCCTCCAGCGCGACCGACAGCACCTGCGCACCGTCGCCGCTGTCCTTGAGTAGCTCCTCGGCCGACGCGACGACCTTTTCAACATCTTCAAGCGACACCGCGTCTTCTCCATTGGTCGGTGGTGCCGTGGGCGCGGGCATCACACTATCGCCACGCGCACACAACGCACAGCGACAGTCAAAACCAAACTGGTCCCGCAGGTTCTTGCGGCGGCTCGCGCGGCTCTGCTCACGTGGATACAAGTACGAGATGCTCAGCGGCTCACCCTTGCGGATCTTCTTGGCCACGCGCACTTCCGACACATTCGTGGCGTCCTCGTCATTGCCCTCGCTGGCAGTAGTGTCTGGTGTAAACTTGACACAGTTTGGGTTACAGTCGTGGTTGAGCATGGCGTTGAACAGAAACACGCCGCTACCAAAGCCGTTGCACTGCATGCCAAACACGTTGCGCAGAAGCTCTTCGTGGCTCAGCTCGAGTGATGCAAACTGTTGGCGCAGTTGCTCCAGCGGCGCCGAGTACTTGGCACGCCCAGTGGTGAGCACGTCCTCGGGCAAATCGCTCAGCTGCACGGGATGCAAGTGGCGGAAACGCGCTAGAATTTGCTTGTAGTCGTCGCGCTGCAGGATCTCTTCCAGCACCGTGATAAAGAACGACGGGTCGGTCGGGTCCACGTCGCGCGGCCATGCGAGGTAGCGGTGTTCCATGAGCACGAGCGTACCGGGTTCCAGATCCTCGGTGGCGACGTAGCCACGACCGCCGCCAATGTCTTCGCACTCACTCTCCAGCGCAATGGGACCGACGTACTTGGGGCGCATGTCCTCCCATGGCGGGAACAGCGGGTGCGTGGATGTCGGTCGCTTCGTCGCTGGTCGCGTGGTGGTGGCGGCGGCCACGGACGGCGCTGGTGGTGGTGGCGTTCGCTTGAGCTGCTCAACGAGATTCACGACGGTCTTTTGCACTTGAACTTGCTGCATTTGGACCTGCTCGTCGTCATCACTGCTGTCATCATCGAAGAGACCGAACGCGGTCTTTACAGACTCGCTCATCTTGGGAACACTTTGTTTATATTGTTGGTGACGCCACCAGCTCTAAATGAGAAAGCCATCCATCCGCCATTCAAGTAAGAACAGATTTTTCGACAAATTGTCGACAATGTCACAATGATGTCGGAAATGTCATAAAACACCACCAACTGAAAGCCGACTTCAAAAGATATTCCCCAAGTTCATATTTTTACCGGTAGAAATTTTTTTGAAGTCGTTCTCAGTACGCCGTCACGCCTGCAAGTGGGCTTGCATCGCAGAGCCAGCGCACGCACCGCACGCAAGTGGGGCCCACGAACTGCAAGATAGTCTGAATCGCGAGTGCATCCAGCGAGCCTTGCGCAGCATGAGGCGTGTGTTCAACCACACTTAGCAGACCCAAGGCTGCAGCACTGGCATCATTCAACACTTGATCTTGAAACGGAGCGAGCTGTTCTCGCATCCACGTGTGCTTTTGCGCAGAGCCATTCGAGGGATTACGCACATACAGGGTCTCCAGCGTCGTGTTGGTGGCCAACATGCTTGCCACGTCAGCGACTAGCGTGTCTTTGCAGCCTGCGCTGCGTATGTTCAAACTCACGTGGCGTGTACCATGGTGCGTGGCGTCTGCCAGCGTCTCGAGCAGAGCGGAAAGTCCTTGGGACAGCTTAGGCATACGGGTATAGTAGCTCACGATCGACAGCGAGGCCACGCGGCACGGCTGCATGGGCGACGCGTACGCCGCGACCAGCGACTCGAAAAAGTTGCCCATGTCACACATATCCAGCTCCAATCGCTCAAGATTGGGGCAATAGCCCAGCACGGATTCAAGCGCAGACGTCGCGATTACGTGGTGGGGGGGCGACGCGTGGCGGTCCTCCCACCTGGAATGTGACCTGCACGAATTTAAACGCCAGCGAGCGAATCGCGTGGCCATCTAGACACTGCAACACGGTCTCTACTTTGGACCACATTGCAGAGCGGATACGAAAATGTGTCAGTCGCGGCGCACTGCCGAGCCATGCCGTTGGCAGGTCATCGTCTGTAGGGGTGATGCCATCGTCGTCATGCATCCAGCACAGCCCCAAGCCACGCACGACCACACCCAGAATGTGCCTGGACGGTAGGCGCACCACCACTTCGAGCCTCGCATCGGACGATGCAACTGCAGCAAAGATTTGGCTGTTGTCGTTGAGAATTGGACTACTGTACACGTGCTGTGGCGTCGTGACTGTAGCCTCGCCCATGGGAAACCACTGACACTGCCATTGCATATCACCCCGAGCACCCATGGTATCCGTGGCAATAGCTGCCTTCGCTGTCGCGATCGCTTGCTCAGCATAACCGCGAAGCGGTGTGGGTGAATGGCAAGCAGCATGAAACATAGCAGCGTCGGCTGGCGCAACCAACTCGATACCGACCATGTTCAATCCCGTTTGTTGTGGTAGATTCTGGGCCTGTGCCTTTCTCAGCGGGTGGTTCAAAGCGTACGCGATCCATCGCCATTTCTCGTCTCGCTTTGCGATATCGATAGTAGCTCCATTGAACGAGAGCTCCTGGAGACAAGTCACCACGGGCAGAAGTGAACACACGACCGACAAGATACCATGCTGGAACGCATTCACTAGTCTCAACACCTTGAGTGTCTTGGTGTCCAGTAGCAGCGTGCGCAGCAGCTCCCCAAACAATGAAAGCGAGTCATCCGCTGGCAAATCCGGTCCATCGTTCACCAGGGCAGCGTCCAGTGAGAGACACTGCACATGGGGATAGCTGTTCGCCACAACCTGGCGGAAACCACAGAGGTTGCTCGGAACAAATACAAAGACTTCCCTTGCCGTGGCGCGCGCCGTGATCGACAGCTCGTGGCTAGTTGGGAGACTACTGCCATGCAATTGAACGGGAGCCACCGCTGACATGTTTTCCGTACAGGCAGTACACATCAACTGCACACCTCGTTCAAATGGCTGCCAGAAGTGCGGTAAAAACATCGCGTCACGGCACAAGAAAGCATGCGCCAGCAGAAGCGGTAGCTGGAGTTCTAACTGGAGTGTGCGCACGGGTGTTCTGCATGCAGCAAAGCGCTGTAGGTACGTCATTACGTTCCCTCGACGCTCTAGGATCTCGCGGGGACACACAGTGGATGCATTGTGTGATGGTGTCCACGCGAGCTGCGTCCAAAACGTGACGATGGGCTCAGGCCAGGCGGCAAAGCCAGGTGCAGTGCAGTCCACTGAGTAGCACGAGAATGCGGCTTTGTGGAAAGGTAGCATGCTGTGTGCGGGCGGCTGAATAACGCAGTCGCCGAATGCTGCGCCTCGCAGCTTGATGACGACGGGGTCCGATCCTGGGTCGGTCCACATCGAAGCCAGTACACTGCGCCAGAAGCGAGGATTGCGGTGCGGTGCAAAGCCACGACACGCACAGAGCGCATTCACGACATCTATCGCCAGCCTTAGCTCAAACCCGACACCATCGGCTTGCTTGTGCTCGCGCTGGAGCCGCACGACTAGTGTCATCCACTTTTGCGTGGCGTCGGCGCCCTTGTCATGTAATGCGTCAAACCACAGCAATGGCCATACTACGCGGCAGTGCTTCGCGAGGAGCTGGCGGGCGTCGAATTCACTGAGCTGGGGGCGGCCTGCCATACCTGAAATGTGTTCCGAGTTTCCTTCTTACTGTTGAGCGTTTGATTCTTCTCCCTCGGCGATTTCGTCAAAAAGAACATCGTCCTGTCTCAATGTTATCCAAGTGTTGAACGCTGTATTTTCTGGGCAAAAGCAACAAAACGAAGTCAAAACTATAAGTTTTTTACTGTATTTTTGACTGAAAATAGAATACAGTTTACATTATATTTTGAGCGAATATGTCGTAATCTCGTTAAAGCAGTATGTTGTTGTACTGAATAGAGCGCTCTCAAGCCATCAAGTGGGTTCACTTTCTCTGTTTTTGGGATGCTGGCCTCATTTTTCTCTCGTTTCTGTGGCTTCGTTTGCAGTTTATTGCCGGCTGTTCGACTCCAAGAAACTTGCCCGAATCCTCTTTAAACCGATATCTGTCGCATCTTTTCGAAAAGCTTCCGTACATTTTCTATTGGATGAACCTCTTATATCGAATGAGTCAAACATCCGTTTCTCTCTTCTTTTTTTCGAGCCAACGCAACGGCTCAGCACGAAGCTTCCCACAAAACGAAGACAGCAGCATTGTCAACCGCCATCCTGTGGATCCCCGTGACTGGAGACGACCAACAACAACACCATCCGCGCCACAGTGGCTTCATTCTCCGATCTCCGCGACTGTACGACAAACCGCATCAAGTAGGCGAATGCGTACGGCCCGCCGTGAGAGTGAGGCGCAGCCTCGCGGCTCCATCTCGGGCGATTTGCTGGGCAAGTTCTCCGCCATCGTGCGTCGTGGTAGCCATTTGTTGGGCGCCAACAATAACAACAACAACAACTCCAATAACTGTGAAGGAGTTGGCGGAGATCCGTTCTACGATTCCGGTTACGGGGACTATCGAGAGACGATGATCTCGCTTAGTCCCCAGGCGTCTATCCCCGAGTTAGAGCCATTGCCGCTGCCGATGACCCACGCGAACAAGGGGTTTGGCTTTAACTTTACTGCAAATATGCGGCGCTTTAGCAAGACGTCGGCGGCGGACGGAGGAGCTGACGGCGGAGCGGACCGCGTGACGCGCATGATGAGCGGAGACGAGCCAGAACGCCAGCGTCGGTACGATCTAGAAGGGATGGAGTTTGCGCTCCTCCATGAGCATTTCCAGCCAGCGGTTGCACCCGAGATTCAACAAGGAGGAGGAAGAGGAGAGGAGGAAGAAGACGCGGCGGTGGCGGATAACCAAGTGGAGGAGGAGCTGCAGAGGACTTTGGAGGAGGAAGAGGAGGACGACGACAAGGTTGCCATCCGCCGCAAGAGCCGTGAGATGACGGTGGATGCAGAGGAGTATGAGATGAACGACCGAGAGATGCTTGGTAGAATGGCATCAGCGTCATTGGAGGAAATGGAGGACGAGGATGATCAGGAGAACGACGAAGATGACGGAGAGGACGAAGTGTACGATGTCTACGGAGATGACCATGGAGAGGACGAGGAGGAGGAGGAGGAGGAAGAGAGCGACAACAATGAAGCGGAACTCAATTTTGACCGAGCCAACTTGGGTGCGAGCGTGCGCAAGCTCGTTCTCCAGATTGAGTCCGCCAGTATGAGAGGAGAAGCGGCCCTCGTATCAAATCAGGAGCAAGAGAATGACCAAGCAGAGGGCGACACGGAGGACCGAGAGGAGGAGGAGGACACCCACACGGCTATCAGTGGAGAACGTCGTTCTGATCCGTTCATGGGTATGAAACCCCCACGCCGTGTGACGTACCCCATGGCCATGGCACCCAACAACAGCCACGCGCTGGCGCAGAGCTGCTACATCCCCATGGACGAAGTCCAAGAGGACCTCACGCAGAGCGTCCGCCGTCTCGTGATTGGCTTGCAACAAGACTCGGAGGACGCTTCGGAAGCGGACAAGAACACCAGAGGAGGGGTCCTCCCATTTTCACGGCGCCGCGGCAACTCGTGTCCGCCGCCATTTCGACCACTTCCGCAATCCTCCTCCACAAAAGGAGCTGCTGCTCCTCCTCTTTCTCCTCCCACTACGCCTGCTCCTTTTGTCGTAGCGGAGATGACTGCTCCTCCTGCTCCTCCTGCTCCACGGTGGCGCAAGCGCAGCACATTGGCTCGTCTCGCACCCAAGCTATTTGACCATTTCCGCCGCAAGCGCACGAGCTACTTGTACACGGACGAGGAGCTCGAGTCTATCGAGGGCGCGCGCTGGAAGATTGTGGAGCTGGCGTTCCGCTTTGGCGGCAAGCACCGCCTGTATCTCGTGCAGGCCGTGAATATGTTTTTCCCACTCACCAAGTTTGGTCGCCACGGCGGACCCCATGCCACGCGGCTCCACTGCAATCGCTGCGGTACGCTGCAGTGGCAGCACAAGCGCGGCGGACTGAGCGAGCCGGTGGATCTAGCGGACGTGCTCCAGGTGCTGGAGGGACGACAGACGGCCGTGTTTTGTAAGTACCCGTCCACAAGTGAGCAGCTCCACGCGCGGTCGCTCTCGCTCGTGTTTAAGCACCGCACGTTGGATCTGGAGACCCAGAGCGCGAGCCACCGAGACTGGCTCATGAGCGCTTTGCGCACGCTGGTCACGTACGCGCGCAAGCAGCGCGAGGCCGAGCAGCGCGCGATCGCGGAGCGCGCACTGCTGCTGCTGCCACTGGAGGACCACGCCGAGGACGAGGAGCTCCGCCAGCGCTACCGCCGCCAAGAGATGCTCCACACGGAGGAGACCCAGCGTAGTACGGCTAATGGCCACCGCACCAGCATTGGACCCATGCTGCTCTGGTGACAAATGCGACCAACGACGACAAGGGTGAATGGAAGCCCCCCGTAGCAACATTATATTTTTTTTTCTTATTTAGCCAGTTTCTAATTTATCAAATGAAAAACACCAATTTCTTATTATATTTTTTATTTTTTTCAAATGTTCAGACCTACTGGTAAATCACAATGCATGGCCCAGTGCAGTCGCCATCGCGGACGCTGTAGCCACTGTCGTTCCAGCCACTGGTACTGTTGCTGTTGCGTTCATTGCTGTTGTAGTAGCATTCCCATTCGCATTCGTTCCGGCCACTAGCGCCGTGACAGCCGCTAATGCGGATTCCGCCGCGGCATTCGACACGTGGGTCTGCAGCTTATTGAGCTGCACGACGGCCTCCACGCGCTGCGGGATCTCGTCGCGCGTGAGCCTTAAGTACCGCTTGAGAATCGCGACGCTCGCCAGCACTTCCTCGTGGCGCGGACACGGCTCATGGCCCACGGCGGCCATGGATTCAAAGCGTCCGGACGCGTGCGTGGCGTCGTCCAGCCGCTTGGTGGCCAGATAGCCGTGCTTTTGGAGCACACTGCGGATGATCTGGAGCTCGTCGATGCCCGGGTCGGTCACGGACGCGTTGCCCTCCATCTCCACGTACGCCTGTGCGCTATTTGGGTCGTTTACGCCCACCCAGTGTAAAAACTCGGGTGCCAATTGCGCGATTTGGGCCATCAAGTACTGGAGATCACGGTACACGACGCCCACGTGCGCGACCACGGTGCCCAACTGCGAACTCGCATTCGCTGTCATGAGGAGCGGGCCAGCGGAGCCATCCGTCGCTCCTCCTCCTCCTGCTCCGCCTCGTCCTCCACCACTAGTTGCAGTAGCAGCTCCACTGGCGGCGGAGAGGAGAATCTCCTTCACGTTCAGGTGTGCGACCACTTGTGTGGGCAGCAGTCCGCTCTGGATCCAGCAGTTTTGGATCAAGTGCTTGTCGAGACTGTGGAGCGCGACGTGGAACCAGTGGAACACATTGCGCGAGTGCAAGTGCTCCGCTGGTGTAAACCCACCACCACCGCTCTGAGGAGTGGACGCCGTGCTCTGTCGGTAGCACGTGAACAGCGTCTCGAGCATCTCGTGGCGAAACCGCGCTTTAAATGCCTGGATCACGCCCAAATGGCACGGATGGAACCGTGGCGGCTTGAAATTCGGTGGCAAAAAGTGGATTTGCAAGTGGTCAAACACGAAAAACGTGCGCTGGTCGCCCTGCGAGTCCAGAAACATGGCGGCTTTGACATGGGGCACAGCGCTGTCGAGGATCACGCGGAACGTGCGCTTGCGCATCTTGGCGCGTGCGTTCAGCGCCTTGAGCATGGTCACCATCGTGTGGGCGACCTGCCAGCCCGTCTTGGAGTGGCCATAGTGGATCTGGAACTGCTTCTGCGTGTCCACGTCCTCCAACAGCAGGGGACTGCGGTCCACACCGATCACCTGGAGATCAAACGCCTCCCCCGCGGCACTGACAAACAGTGACAGCGTATACCGGCCATTATTTGCGACCGTGGGTTGCTGCTGCTGCTGGTGGTGGTGATTGTGGTGGTGCTGGTTGTGCTGGTTGTGCTGCTGGAGGGGCTTGAACGCCACGGCAAACTCGCTGCCCGTCCAGATATCCTGGACGTCCACGCCGATCAGACTGTGGTGGATCTCACGCAATCGCGTCTGGATGTCCACGTTCTTGATCACATTGGCGTCGCCGTGGAACTGTTTGGAGCTGAATGAGCCAAACCGCGTGCGGTAGCCATCCAGCCAGCCATTGGACGCACTAAACTTGGACAATGCCGTTCGCACTTTGTCGGGCAAGTCGGCGAATGGCTCCTGTGCGATCTTCATCGCAATGTCCATGGCCTTTTGCTGGAGCACGGTGCCCGTGAGCTTGGTGTCTGGGGAGCTCACTTTGACCTCCATGCGCCACTTGTGGAGACACTCGTCCAACACACGCAGATCGTACGTACACTTGGTGGTCTTGCGCTTTTTCTTGGTGGCGTCGGCCGAGTCGGTCTCGTTGCGGATCAAATCTTCTTGGCGGCAAATGTTGGTGATCGTCGTGCGGCCGACACGAAACTTTTCCGCGAGTTCCTTGTGGGTAAACTTTTTACTGGCTGCGAGATCCACGACCTCTCGCTTCTGGCCGAGTGTCAGGCGCATGCGCCGTCCTATGGGCAGATCACCTGAAGATCCTCCAGCAGCAGCAGAGTCGCCCATGAGCGCGAGGCTCGCGAGCCGCTTGTTGGCTGCTGAGGAACCGCCCACAACGCCACCCAGACCGTCGACATCGTCGTCATCATCATCATCGTCGTCCTCCAGCTCCTCCGCACCATCCACGTCATCGTTTTCTACCATAGCATCGCCGCTACCGTCTTCGTCTCCGCCCTCCTCCGCGATCGCGCGGCCCATGCCAGCGTCCAGCACGAGATCCCCCGCTTCATCGCGTGGATGTTTGCGGGTATTTCGATTAGTAGTACTAGTCAAACGGCCTGTGCCCAGCAGCTCCGGTGGTAGCATCGCCGGGTTATTGAGCGGCTGATACATGTACCCGGCTCCATTGCTCGCTGCCGCTGCCGCCGCTGTATTTGCCTCCATTTTCTTGTTCCCTTTCCGTAGCTCTTCGCGTGTCACAACAGACTTTTCAAGCGGGGGTCTCTCCTCGGGTTTAGCGACACGATGCGTCCGAGATGGGTTTGAACAAAAACCTCAAAAACCTCACTTCAACCTCAAAACGAACTTACTGTAGTTGCAGACAAACCTACAAGATGTCGAACTGGAAATGCGAACCTATACAAAATCTGAACCTAGAAAAGCGGAAGCGACGCCTTCGTCAAAAGCCAAAATGGTGAGTGGAGGCGGCAAGCGCATCAAAGATCGGCGGCGTGGCGACGCGCTCAGCGCGTTCCCGGCGTCACGGCTGCTCGTGTGGCACTCCAGCTTTGACCACAAGCGTTCTCGCCACGCGGACGTCGTGCGCGGCCATGCATTCAACCAGCAACTGGAGATGGTGCTGCCCACGCGAGCAGCTACGGAGCTCGCCGAGTCGCTCAAGTGGGAGACCAGCTTCTACTACGAAGTGACCACGTCGCTCGCCATGTTTCTCTCGCCACGGTTCATTAGCGAGTACATTAAGGAAGGCTCTTTGTACATGATCGCCAAGAACGTGGCCGTGGATGGCCACAATACCGCCATGTTGCTGCCATCCGGGGAGCTCCTCCTGATGGTGGACAATGAAACCTACGAGCAACTTGGACTCGTCGGCCACAAGTACGCGCAACATATCCCCGTCGAGACACAGAGCGCCAAGCAGCACTACACATCGCGTCGCGCGCAGCGCTATGTCGTGCGTATCGATCTCAAAAGTGAGCTCTTCGCGTCCCAACAGCCAAACACGCAACGCGACCGCGTGCTGCACTGCCTGGCGTCCAAGTTTGAACCGCTGGAGATGCTCATTTGTGCGTACAATGCACGTGGCGCGCCACGAACCATCATCTTTGGCGACGACGACACGATCGAGCGCAAGCGAATCGAGATCAACGGCTCACTCGACACCCTGGCAGACATTTTCGTACCGGCATTGCATCAATTTTACTCGGAAAAGACCCAGGATACACAGGATCTAAAGCCGGCGATGATGGAGATGGAGGTACTGCGGTCTTCACTGGAAGGAGTGTACGACTGGCTGGGCGTCGTGGCGTGCCGGCTGACCGACTTGCTGCAGCAAAAGCCGCTAGAAGAATATGTCTCCACGTTCCAGGGCGTGCCTGGGATCGAGTGTATGACGCTGGACGCGCAGAGCCAAGTGTCGGTGGTCACGTGGCGCGGACTGATCGCCGCCGAGTTCACCGAGCGCGCGCTGGACCGTGTGCGCGAACAGGTCCACAGTGGCAAGATCCCGTGGGCAGCCGTCACAGTGTGGGGCTTCCAAGATGCGCTCGTGTCGTGGCAGCAAACGTACCACGTGCCGCTCTCACGCACGCAGCAGAAAAAAGTGCGCAAGCAAACGAAGATGGCAGAGGCTGGAGGCGTTGATGCGGCGATGCACGAGACGGAGACGGAGATGGAGACGGAGACCCGTGAGCACGGATTTCTGGTCAACGGCAACAACAACTACACGTTTCTCGTGCTGCCGCAGCACGAATACTTTGTGCTCCAAGAACTAGGACCGCACGATGCGACCATGTGATAAATGCATAGACAAAAGCGACCTGGACCAATTCAATCAGACTGCGGATATTTGTTCTATTTCTTTTTCTCAGGATCACATCGAATGCCTGACCGACCGTTTTCCATCCACTTACTTTACTCGGTGGTTTCTGCGTGCAACGTGTTGATGGTGTTGACCGAGTCCACCACGAAATCGGGCACCTGCGACGGGTCAGCGATGTTGGACAGCTCACTTTCGAGCGTCACGCCACTGAGCACGAGCAGCGTGTGGAGTCCACCGCGCTTACCAAACTCAATATCGGTCGACAGGCGGTCGCCCACCATACACGTGCGCTGCGGGTTGAGCTTGTACGTGGCCAGGATGGTCTTGAGCAGGTCCTGCGACGGCTTGCCCACCACGGCCTCTGGCGCGCTGCAAGGTTTTCCAAATACAACCGTGAGAAATGTGATACTGAGAGTGATAGTATCAGTAGTATGGCGAGAGCATAACCTACCAGCCAGCGCCAATCTCCACAAATCGGACAAGACTTCCACCGGCGGGCAAGATGGCACCATCCACTGGGAACGTTGGGTCCCTACAGTCAGCAACAGCGATGGATCGTCAGTAAAGCGAAGAAAGATGTCACTACTGACGGATCAAACAACTACGTAGAAACGTACGGGTTTGTGCCAATGAAGCGGCATCCTGGGATCTGGCGCACGCACGTGGATGCATACGCGACCTTGTAGAACGACACGTAGCGGTCAAGTCCCACGACCACGGCCTTGATCTCCTTGTCCACCGTGAACGGGCCTGTGGGCAGCTCGCGCACGTCGCTGTGGTCCAAGCCAAGAGGCACGTAGCCCACATTCGCGAGCTCCTGGCCGAGACCGCTTTCGCCCACGTAGTAGACCTTGCTGCCGCTGGGGATGCCCTCCTGCTTCATGTACTGCGCAGTCGCCCACGCCGACGTGACAATGTCGTCCGCTGCAGCGACGATTCCATGGGAAGCTACAAAGCAGAAGAAGAAGAAAAAGACCAGGATAAGAGACGAGACCATGCAGTATGTGAGGAGGAGTATGGACGCATACCGAGCTTCTTGACGTAGGTCTCGCGCGTCTTGGTCGAGTTGTTGGTCTATTTTCCCATAGTGAAGTGACCATGAGCATTCCAACCTTATTTCTCAGGAAACTTGCAAGGAAAAACGTACCACAAACACCACGCGCTTGTTGAGCGAGCGCAACAGCTCAAGCATCGCGGTGGTTCCAGGGATCAGCGCATCTCCACGCCACAAAACTACACGCAACAAAGATTCACGTCATCACAGTTGCTTTACAATGGATGGAGATACTGGAGAGAGAGCATGCCACGTACCGCCGTCACAGTCAAAGAGGAAGGCGTCAAGCCCCGCGATCCAGGAGCGGAAGGCGGTGCGCGTGAGACGCGGCACAGCGGTGGTAGAGATTGCAGTCGCAGACATGAGATTCGATGGGATGGCGCTCTTCAAAGTGAGGAGCTCTTGGTCTTGTCAATTGTGTGTGGGGCGGGGCGTGTCTTGAGACGGAAACGGTCGCCGATCTGACGTCACAATGTTGCTGTGACACTCTGGAAGAGTGACATGTACTAGGGATCGGTGTAAAGGATTATTATCCAATGGAAAAGCTAAAAACTGGATCTACGCAATCATTTCATGGAGTAATGTTGCTTGAAGGTGATACCGATGATGAGGTGGATCTTGAAAAGCCGCATTCGTCCAATTATGAGTATCCGACGTCTCAAGGCGCGAGGCTTGGGCCGCTTGGAGCTGCTGGGCTGGCTAAATGAGCTGCTGGAGACGGACTACACAAAGATCGAGCATCTCGCTGATGGTATCGCGTACTGCCAGATGCTGGACGCTCTGCATCCCGGCAAAGTGAACTTGGCGCAAGTCAACTTCCACGCGAAATCCCAAAACGACTATGAACGCAACTTTCGCGTATTGCGGCGCGCCTTCCACGCCTGTGAGATTCAAAAGGTGGCGTACTGCTATCTAAGTACTATGCTATTTCCTATACTGACTTCTACGTATTCACTACAACTATTAGGAAATCCCCGTGCGAAAACTAGTGGAAGGTGTGTTCCAGGAACACTTTGAGTTTCTCCACTGGGTCCATGACTATGCGCACAAGACCTACCCCGATGCTGTGCGTAAGTACCAAGGCTTTGCACGGCGCCAAGAGCTACTGGGCAACGGCACTGCGACGGGGGCATTGTCGCTGTCACTGGCGTCGCTGGGCCACACGAATATGAATCTCGTGCCGAGTTATTCGGTAATGTGCGGTACTGATTGATGGAATCTGTTCATGAATCATATAGCACACTGATTGATGGAGTCACTGAGAGTGTAGGTATCATCAAAAGCCGGTAGCGATGGATTTAGGTCGACTGGACGACTGGCATTGATGTTGGATATCATCGATCCAGAAGAAGTGCCAGACGATCTCACGCTGGACGATCTCGTAGGGCTCGATGATCATCAAGACGCACAGCCATCCGCGACTCCGAATTCACCATCAAGAACTAGAGTCAGCCTACTAGTTCTGATGGATCCTCTATTGCGCTACGTTCAGTGAGTCTGTTTGATTGATGGATCTTTGAATCAACGGTCAGCGTCTGACATTTGATTCCCTAGGCACTCGTACGAAACCACACTGCACGCACACCAAGTGCTCACGCAGTTGGAGAAGACGAAAGCGATGCTGTTTGATGCTGCACCTGCGACTGGTAAGAACCCCAAAAAGCCATCGAAAGCCTCTACCAAGACTACCACGAAAACGGCAGCCAAGTCTAAACCACGAACACAAACACCCACCAAAAGCTCCGACCCGGACCCGCCGTTTCTAGCGCCACAGCTCAATCAACTGGTGCGAACTGTCGTCTTCTGTGGTTGTTCGTTCTGGTTACTCTGACGCGTTTGGCACTACTACTGACTGTCTGTAGATCGACGTGCTCGCTGAGGAACTAAGTGGCCGCGCCAACGATCTCGTGCGGTCTAACTTCACTCTTTGGTAGTGTGATTTCAATACATAACCTACTAACCAAACTTGTATGGTGACAGGCACTGCTAGAGAACGAAGTCCAGTCGCTGCTATCGCTAGAACCATCATCCACCGTCTAAAAAAGGCAAGTTTGCCGACTAAACGTTTTGTGATATTTGTGAAAATCAAACCAATCACCACACTCACCAATCCTAGCAAACCCAGTTTTCTCTACATCTTGGCGAACACGGTCTCCACAAAGCGAGCAGTGGTGGCGATGCCCTGCATCTTCTCCTCACTGGCACCAGCAGCCTGACTGGCAGCAGTCTTGGCGAATTTCTTGGCCGCCTTGGCGTTGTTTTTGGTGCCGTGGACGATCGCCAGCCGCAAATTGCCTACAAACGCTGGGACATTGAGCAGACCAGTGCTAGTACTCGCTTCGGTCTCGGTCTCACTTTCAGTAGACGGCGATTTCCAGTTCATCACAGTCTTCCACACGTGGTGGGCCGCGTCCAGGAGACCAAACGACTCGCACACGCCGCCCACTTCGTACAGAATCGCAAGGAGCTGGTCACCAGTAGCTGTAGACTTGGCCAGCGCCAGTGCCTCACAGTACGTGGCCACCACGGTGGAGCGATCGACCAGCGAGCGCACGCGGGCCTCCCACAGTAACTTGTTTACGGGCGAAAAGCTCATCGAGCTGTCCTGCAAGATCGCGAGCGCCTTGTCGACGTGGCTCTTCACGACAGCGTCTTGGTCTCCGCCTGCGTACTGATGGAGAAGCGCGCACGTCCAGTGGAGCAGCAGCTTGGTGCTTGGTGACGTCGTCGTAGGGGACTGCGCCACACAGAGTCCCGTCTCCAGGAGACGCAGCGCACTGGCCAACGCACTGGCGCTCTGCGATGCGGACGGCGGCATCATTGACGTCTCCTTCGAGACTACGCGCTTATACACGCGAAGAGCCGCCAGTGCGTACGCCGCGGGGTTCCACGGCTGCGCACGCACGAGCTTCATGGGCGACGACGCCTCTCCCGCGGCAAGTGAGCCGTCCGCTGTGAGCAGCGACTTGAGCGCCGTCCACTCGAGCACATCCCAACTCGCAGCATTGTCACGACCAGTGCTGCGCGATGTGTTTGCTGAGAAAGCCATGGCGTCGACCAAGTCCACAAGCGCCAACGACCGCAATGCCGTGAGTTGATGACGGCTACTGCCCTGCGTAGCTTCTTGGAATGTCGACGCAAACACGTCCAGTGATCCGTTCATGCGATGGAACGCCTCGGCACCGGCGAGTTCATCTTGTGTGGCCTTGCCAGACGCCACACGGTCCACCACGGCGGCAAGCGCCACGTTAGCCAGTTGCGTCGCCTGCGCTGGATGCGTCGACAAGGTGAGCGCACTCAGTGCCAACGCAAAGCCCACGATTTCACCCACGTGGCGTTGGCTCTGAGTCGATTGTAGCGTCTCCTCTAGCGCAGACTGCGCTGTCTCCAAGGCCTTGCGTTTGTCCGAGGCGTAGTACGATCGCTGGGCATCGAGCATCGAGCGACGAAGGGATGACCCTGATAGCTGCTGCAACACGCTTGCAAACGCCGCGTCCGACGACGACGGATCCGTGGCAATGCGCTGCACGGCGCTCACAATCGCGTGGTTGCGCTCAACGTCGCTACCACTCGACTCGCCGCGCAAGAGCTCCACGCTCTTGGCCGACGACTTGGCGGCCTCGTCGATCAAGCCGAGCTGGAACTGCACCACACTCAGCACGCTCCAGGCATTAGCGTCAAACGCCTCGCGCTCGAGATACTTTTTGATCGCAAACAGGAGCTGCTCGTGCGATGGCGCGTCCGCATCGTCGTCAGCAATCTCATCGTTCGTGGTGGAAACCGCCGACAGGACAAAGCCCTGGAGCGCATCCAAATGGTTGCCCATCTCCAGCGCACACTGGAAGGCCTCACGGGCCTTGCGCCGCTCACGGGCGTTGCGCTGGCCGAGGTACAGTAAGCCGTAGCCGATCCACATGGCCGGGTTGTTGGTGTTGATGGCCTGCAAGTGCAAGAACGCGTTGCGTGCCAGCTCGGCCGTGCGTGATGAATCGCTGCCGTCGCCACTGCGGTTGTGCACGTACAGCATGCCGAGATTCGCCCACGCCACGTCGCTGTTGGTCGTCTGAATGGCGCGCACCCAGGCAAACTGCTTGGCCAATGGGTGCTCCAGCACGACGCCCAGCGCATTCCACGCGAGTCCGTACGACGCGTCGTAGCCCAGCGCCACACGGAGATGCTTGCGCGCCGCCTGGAGACGATCCACGGCCACGTCGAGACTCTCCGTGTTGGTGCCAAACGCATTGAACCGTTTGCCATGGGTGCTGTACAGCGCACGCGCCTCGTACCAGCAGCTCACGCCAATATCGTAATGCGCCTGCGCCAGCGCAGTGGTCGTCGTCGTGTCCGTAGGCAGCAATGCCACGATCTGTTCGTACGCGCGACGCCCTCGCGACAAGAAATCAATCCACCCGCCGTCTTGGAACTGCATCGGCGACAAGTAGAACGCAAAGCTGTGGATATCGCCCAGCAACTTGAGCGATGCGACCGTCGCGCTTACACCCGCCAGAAGCTCAGCGGCCTTTTGGATATTCGAAGCCGCTCGTCCGTACAGACCTTCGCCATTGAGAAACTTGGCTTGTTCAAACAGCAGCTCGGCGTACACGGTCGAAATGATCTCGGTCGGCGCATCGGAGTTGTTGGTCTCCTGGAGAGCGCTCTCAATGCGCCCCAGCGCGTCGTCAAACAGCAGCAGACTTCCTTCAATACGCGCGAGTTCCGTGAGCACACACCAGCCCGTCTCGCCCAGCTCAATCGCGCGCAAGTACGATCGCTGCGCCGCCACGAGCTTGCCAAAGTGGCGGTACACATGGCCCATGGCGACCCAGTACGTCGCGTTCAGTGGCTCATTGCGCAAAACGAGGTGGAGCTTGCTCACTGCGGTCTCGTCGTCGTGGTTGACAAGATGCTGCGCGAGGCGAAGCAGCGCCCACGTCGGTGCACTTTCCGGAGCCGCCGTGAGATCGTGCCAGAGCTTGACGTTGAGCTCCGTCTTGCCCTGCGTCTCGTACAGTTCGCTGAGCGCGAGTCCCGCCATTTCGTTGAGTGGCGCAAGCGCGAGTGCCTTTAAAAAGCACTTTTCTGCACGCAGCACATCGCTACCAACGTCATTGTACCACTTGCCCAGCCACGCAAAGATCTCGCCGTCGCGTGGCGCGAGCTTGGCGGCCTGCAGCAAACTTCCAAAGCACGCCGTCTTGTCGGTGCGGTGCGTGCCACTCAAGTGCCAATACACGATCGCCATGCGCTTGAGCGCACGAGCACGCTGCGTCACATTCAATAGCCTGGCGTGGTTCTCCTCGAGAAGCGTCTTGGCTTTGTCTGTGTCGCCCAAGAGGTACGCGGCCCACGCACGCGAGCACTGCAGCGACGACAGCAACGAAGCGTTGATGAGTTCACTGTGGGAGATGGCGCTGTCCAGCAGCTCCGCCGCCTCACGCGCTCGGTTCTTAGAGCAGAGCAGCTCAGCAGCTCCAGTGGATGCCTCAGCTAGCGCCTCCGCATCTCCTGAGGTCGTTGCTGCGGCCACGACACACTGGTACGCATCCAGTGCCTTCTCAAAAGCGCCAGCGAGATCGTGGGCACGCGCTTGAAGAAGTTGCACTTTGACGTCGGAATACACGGCCGGTTTCGGTGGCGCACAGCCAAACACAGTCGTCTTTTCCAGCGCCACGTCTTGCGCCTTTTGCAGGCGACTCAGACATCCTTCGACATCACGGGCGTCCAGTGCGAGCGACGCCAACGCCATTTGCGCACGCACACACAGCGAACTCTCGTGGAACGACGACGCCGAGCAACTTGCGAGCCCTTCGACGAGCAGCTCCCGGGACTTCACCGGATCACTTTCGAGAACTGCAAATCCTTGAAACATCAAACTCATCGGGCTCTTGGCAAACGTCTCGGACAGGCGAAGTGCGATCGTGTGCGCTGTGTCCGCATCAATGGCTAGTCCACACAAATTGTTAGTTTAGTTTAGTCTTTCACCTTCAGCGTTGCGCACGATATCAATCACAAAAACACAACCAAACACGTACGTGAATCGTAGTCTTCGCTTCGCAGCAGCAGATACTCGACGGGCAGCTTGGCGCTCGGGAACCACTCGACCAGCGACGCCGTGAATGCGTCCAGTTTGGATAAAGCCGACTGCTTGGCTTTGGTCTTGGAAGCCTTCACGTGGTCGAGCTGGAAGCGCAGGAACATGGCGAGTGCGACGTCCGTCTTGGTACGTAGCGACTCGCTCTCGGATGACGCCACGTCCGCACTCCACGGCCATCGCTGAGCGACAGCCACAAACTGGTCCATGAGGGTGTCCATTGAAACGTTGGCGCCTGTCGCTTCCGATAGCGAGAAGTTGGGCAGCTAGTGTTGCATAGTAGAACTCGTCAGTGCCTCCCCTGTGAAAAGACATCAATTCTGATTCGGATAGCGTACCTGCAGCAAGTCCAGCAGCTGCAGCCAGATCACGAGTGACGACGGGAGCTCCTCGTTGGGAGTGGCGTCCACTGAGAGCTCCTGTGATCCATCCACCAGCGTGTACCACGCATCAAAGGCCTTGCCGTACAACTTGATACTCGCCGCCGCTGTCGCGAGCTCTGCGATCCACTTTTGGCTCGGCTTGATCTTGTTGCCCCTGCAAGTTACACGGGTTCCACGTTAGTGAATGCGTGGGTACAATCTACTACAGGCTCCACGTACTTGCGGAACACGCCAATGAGCTTCTCAAGAACTTCAATCTTCTTCTTTACATCGCTCGTCGCGTCGAACAGATCCACGAGGTTCTATATGCAGAAAGTATACCATAACCAATCATAATGCGTTTCTCTCCTGATTATCATCATCAGCTTGCACTCCATACCTTCCAGGCGGCTGGAAGATCCGGCTTCAGCTCCGCAGCACGACGCAGCGCATTCTCCGAGTCTTCCCACTAGTCATTGAGACCATGTTAGCTCGCGATTTCCATTTTCATGCTGTAAAATAGGATGAAAAGAAGGTGATTTGCCGTACCTGTTTCAAGTGGAAACACGCGAGTCCGACGCACATGAGCGCCTGGAAGTTGTTGGCATCAAACTGCGACACGCGCCGCGCAGCATCGAGTGCCTGTTGGTACTTTTCGTCTTTGAGGAACGCGCCAGCGTCCTCCATCATCTGCTTGAGCATCGCCGCCGACATGGCGCTCTCCGCTGTTGTTCTCAATTTTATCGTGACAGCAGTCAAAATACACACAAGATATAGTGACATTTGGTTAGTCACTATATCGGGAGTTATGACCCCAAATACAAGAGCGTAACCCCACTGGAAAAGCTTCGATGGACATCATCTTCAACGGGGAGTCAAAAAGGATACTTTTCGCGTAATGACGAGCGCAAGAAATCGTAGCTACTGGCGTCAAATTGGCGCCATCGTAGCTATTTGGTGTGCGCTATCAGCGCCCCACGCAGTCGCCAATAATGTCGCGCAGGCTGTGCTGTGGTACGCGCCGTTTCTCAGTGGCGGCGGGTACTGTAGCGAGGCGCATTCGTACGTCGAAGCCATCGACTGGGCGCTCCACACACGGCGCCAGGACGATTTGCGCATAGCACAAGAGCACCGAGAGCAAGCTGTGGTGGACAGCCATTTACATACAGCCGGTGACGGCTCTGGTGATGGGGAGAGCAGTAACCAGCAGCAGCGACATCCACAAAAGCACGAGCCGCCGTTTGGCTTGTACATCACACAGCACGGCGACGCCCACAACGCCGCATTCATCCGCGATATGCCCGAAGAAATGCGCGAGCTTCTACAAGAGGTACGTAGAGCAGTACTAGTAGTCGCTGGTTACCATGGTCTGATTAGTGTTACGGTTACACTGGGTTACGATAGCACTGGATCGAAGAGCGGGATTTTGCGTGGCGTCTGAAAAAGACCAAGATCGCGATCGCCGTGTGCCACTCGGAGCCGGGCGCGTGGTTCCCAGCACACTACAAGACCTCGCGATGTCCACCGGCGCGTGCGCTGTACGCTGTGGGGCGTACCATGTTTGAAACCGACCGCGTCCCCAGTGGCTGGACAGAGCGGATGAACGCCATGGACGAGATCTGGGTGCCCACCAAGTTTCAGCACCAGATCTTTGTGGACGGCGGCGTGCGGGCAGATGCGATCCACGTGCTTCCAGAGGCCGTGGACGTCCATTTCTTTGATCCAGCGACGATCGAGACGCCCTACGATCTCGCCAGTGAGGTCGAGGGGATCCAAGTCACTCCAAAAACTACCGTGTTTCTCTCAGTATTTAAATGGGAAGAACGCAAGGCCTGGCGAGTGCTACTGCGCGCATACTTCCAAGCTTTCTCTAGAAATGGTCAGCACGGCGGTGAAGACAGCGGCGGAGACGACGTGGTACTGGCGATTCTCACTACGGCGTACCACGTTGCTTCGGAGACTGCAGCGGATTTCGTCGCTCTGATCGAAGAGTTTGCGTTAAGTGAACTTGGCAAGCCGCTAAGTGAGCTGCCGCTGGTCCACGTACTACCACCGAATCTCCCACAGTCGCAACTGCCGGCACTGTACAAGGCAGCGACAGCGTTTGTGTTGCCGTCGCGAGGCGAAGGCTGGGGACGCCCGCATGTCGAGGCCATGGCTATGGCGCTGCCCGTGATCGCCACGTTCTGGAGCGGCACGACCGAGTACATGACCGACCAAAACTCGTACCCACTACGCATTGACGGACTGGTAGAGATCCAAGACGGTGCATTCAAGGGCCACAAGTGGGCCAACCCATCGGTCGCTCACTTGGTGGAGCTACTGCAGCGAGTCCATCAGTTCCCCGAAGAAGCCCGTGGTAAAGGGCTACAGGCACGACGGGATATGGTGGCCAAGTACTCACCCGAGGTGATCGGCAAAGTGCTGCTGGGCCACATTAAGCGTATACTGGCGACTGTTGCGGCGCGAGAGCGAGACGCAGCCACAGCCACAGCCACAGCCACAGCCAACGCTGCAGCCAAGAAGAAACAAGAAGACGAGGAGCTACACGATGAGCTCTAAGGGGTTTTCTTTGTCTTGCGTATTGCTATTGACTAATGGATGGATCAGTTTTTAGTGAGATCGTTGTCCCAGTCTTCCTGTGTCAGCCACGTGCGATGGAGCCACAGCCCTTTCGTGGGTGCGGACGGGCCCGGCTCCACGTCTCCGTCTAGTACTTGCTGCATGCGGCTCGCTGGGTAGGTTCCTTCCGCGATGGGGCGTGCCGTGCCGATGATGCGACGCACCATGTGTCTCAAAAAGCCCGTCGCCACGAGCTCCACACACACAAAATGGACGGGCGCTCTCGGACGAGCAGCGGCATCCAAACGGCGCTTTTTCTGAGCTTGTTCGTGGTCGTCTTTATCAGTAGCAGTAGCAGCGGCTTCAACTACTACTGTATGCGCTGCTGGTGTTTCATATAACGACGCAACATCGTCAACGAGATCACCCGTCCCACAGGTACTCGGATCTAACGAGAACACCACGTTCCTGCGTATTTGAGAACAATGTTAATACTGAACTAAGTGCGAAGCCCTTTACCTGAAAACGCGGTGCTTGTCCACGTACCGCTTGACGATAACTCTGGCGGAGAGAATGGTGCGCACGGTGGAGCGATCGGCAAACTCGGGTTTTTGTAGCCCCTGGGAAAACGGACGAAAGTCGTGCTCACCCACGAGATAACTACACAAAAACTCTATGAGCAAGCCACATACAAAACGCACACATACAAAAGACTGAAGGTACAAACCTGATCGCATCTTGCAGCCGTGCAATATCCAGGCGTCTTCCGAGAAACCAGGAGAACCGGCCGAGGTCGAGGTCGGGTCGGTGGCCCTGCTGGATGTAGTAGATGTACTTTTTGTACTTGGATCGGAAACGCGACGGTTTGATCGCCTCGGGCAGAGGACCAACACTCAGTACGCGCACGCTTTCGGGGAGTATGCTATTCAGCTGCTGCTGGAAGGCGCTGCTGGTCATGGGGAGCTCGTGGAACAATTTGATGGTTCCGTATTGCTATGTGTGACACCGTGGTTAACGTCAAGTTTGGACATTTCGAATTGATAAAAGAAAGCACATACGTACGTAAAGCGCATGTGTACCAGCGTCGGTGCGGCTGCAGCAAGTCACGTTCAGGCGCTGCGGCGCCGCCAGCGTCTTTGTCACGGCATCTTCGACGAGATCCTGGACGCTGCCGAGTCCGGAGCTGCTCGTCTCGACCTGGCGCTGCCAGCCCACGAGGCCCGTCCCATAGTATGCAATGTGGAGCAAATACCGCCAGCTCGGCACTGGTGTCGCCTCCGTCAGCTGCAGTGCGTCACCGCCTTCTCCGTCGTCACTGCTGGAGCTGCTCATTTTCCCAACTGGTGGCCATTCAGATGCAATGCAGCGGGCGGACTCAGAATTTATGGTATACTCAGATCTGAGTTTTGTATTTTCAATAGAAGCCCCGTTCAACCGAATGCCCCTCGGCGAGCATGGCTGCGATCACGCCGTGGCCATGGCGCACAGCGATCTCCAGTGCTGTCGTCCCTTCCTACAGTGTAAGGTACAGTATGCATTAACTAGTCAGTCTACCATTCCGTTGCATGCGAAACAACGTGATACAAATTCTCAACTCACGGAGGATACCAGCGTTTTATCGGCTCCCCATCTGAGTAGAAGCCGCGCGATGTCGTCATACCCACGAAGAGCAGCTTCGTGGAGCGCACTAAACCCGTCCGACTACTAGAGCAATGCGAGGGGTTAACACTCTCATTTTCCTTGACTAAACAGAGTATCGTCAACAGTGAAACGTACATCTCGTTGGTTTGTATTCGCGCCGCACTGCAGCAAATACTCGACGGTCTCATAATGGGCCTTTTTGGTGGCGAGTTGCAGCGCTGTATAGCCTTCGTTCTAACAACACAAATAAGTTCATCTGCTACGGTTGTCTCGCTTACTACGACTGTGCGGAACGTACGTCCGTGTCATTCACGTTCGCTCCTTTGTCCAGCAGCGCCACCAGCTCTGCCATCTCACCCTTGCTGGCAGCATCTAATTAAACAAAAAGCTCCCATCGTTGTCACTGTATATCCCTTTGTCCCTCTATACCTCCTGCCAGTGTTTTGCTGGCGTACCCGTAAACGCATCTTCAATCTTGATCACACTCATTGACTTTCTGCGGGTTGTCCAAAAGGATCCAGAAACATGCGACATGATACAAGCAACTTCTACCGACAAAAGGAATGATGTTCCAAAAACAGCTTCTTTTTTTTAGAAACTGAAAATGGATCCTCAACTCAGCCGTGGTGTCTTGAGCAGTCGACCACTCGTCTCGTCGTCAGACTTGCGAGCGGCCGCGACACCCAGTCTATCGGGCCACAGCAGCCGAGTGGCGGGATTCTCTCTCTTGGTGCTACCCAGCATCGCGCGCAGTTCCGCCGCCACCGCCTCCGACACAATCTCCACAGCTGGAGTCATCTCACTCTCCCCACGCTCGTCCCGTCGACAAGACCAGCCTTCAAGGCCCCGCAGCCATAGCACACACGATCGACTATCGCCATTGTCCTCTTGCACGTAGCAGCGATCCACGTGCGTGTCGCGCAAGCTCATCACTACACGAAGCACCGTATCGTCCGTGGAAACAAGTGCGCTCCTGGTCGTCGCCTCGGCGGTCTTCTCGTCCATTACACGCACAATCAATATCGACACGTGCGCGTCATCAGCCGTAGCATCCTTCTCTGTCGTCTCGGTAGACAATGTGCAGATCGGAATCACTAGATCCACACCCGTCCCGTCGCCACGGACACACACTCCGGCGGCGCGCCGTGCAAACATAGCCCACAGACACTCCTCTGACGGCGGCTCTTCAAGCTCCACAAAGTGCGTAAACGACACCACCCAGCCATGCCACTGAGTCTTCATGGCCGTCAGCGCAGCGTCCGTCACGGCCTCTGTCGCGACGTCCAGATTGGATCCAATTTGCAACGTCGGTGTGTCGCCGTGGAGCACCGATAGAAAAGTCCACAGACTGCACAACTCACCCGCATGCATCCATCGGGAGCACGAGTAACCCGTCTTCAACACGCCACACGCGTCCATCGCCAACAGCAGCACCATACGCGCCACCACGCTATCCATCTCATGGGGCGAATGCGCCAGCATCTCCTCGCTAAACAACTTGCGTAGCTGCGGCAGAATCATGTATGCCAGTGGCGCTGGTTTGATCTCGTGCCAGATGTAAGCCGCGCCCAGAGAGAGGATCGGATCCGACGCATAACTGGATACAATCTGGCGGCCATGGCCGTCGTCTTCCCCTACGTAAGAGAGCACGGCCATAAACTCGGATACCGTGAGCGCCGCCAGCGGAGACGACGAGTGGGCGCGCAGACCGAGACGGCACAGAGTAGAGGCGACGCCAAACATCGTGGCCTTGTTCAAGCTGCTCGCTTCGTACGGCGTCATTTGCCGCAAGAGCGACTCTGCTGCAATTGTAGTCACATCCACTCTATCGTGAACACGGTCATCACGGCCAATAATGTTTTTCCAGAGCGGACGTCCCAGTAAAACAAGCTTCTTCAGCGGGTCATGGTGAGCGCTTCTTTGCTCCCGACGCAGCGCGTCGAGTACATCAAGTTTGGATGACTGCGGGTAGTGGTCGGAAAACACGTCCCACGTCTGTGTCAGCACAAACGGCTCAAAGTGGTGGTACACATCGACCGGTCGAGCTGACGGGTCCACTCGCGGGATCTTGGGTTTAGGCGTCGAGCCAATAATCTTGGGGTTTGAATCCGCGGCGATCGCGAAAATACCCGACTGTGGCCCCCACATGGTGCGGATTGTGCGATTTGCGTCGATCAACGCGAGCCGCAAGATATGGAGCCAGCCGACGGCATCGTCCGCCTCTGGTTTTGGAAGAAGCGACCCAGCTTCATCCAGTGCGAGCACCAACACGTGTGGTTTGCCTGGCAGCTTTTCTGTTGTGCGTTGCGATTTGTGGCGGCTGATTGCATCGCGGATGTCCGTATCTTGGCCCGTGAAGAGCTTCATCAACGACGCATGGACGTCCTCCCATCGCTTCGTTTCCATGACGTATCCAAACGTGGCCAATAGGTGCGTCACCAGTTTTTGAACACGCCAGCTCGTGGTATCCGAGCGGTCACTCTTTGGGAAAAACTGCATGGGCAACCAAACAGACTCTGGTGGGTACGCAGCGTACCCGTACCCGCCACGACTAGTGGTATCCTCTCGCACACAGAGATACAGCACGTGCATGCGCATGCCGCCGTGCCGGTTCACGGCTGCCGTCTTGATAGCAAGCTGACGAAGCAGTCGCGACTTCCCAAAGCCCGCGCTTTGCACCAGAGCACAGAATGGATAATACGATGGCGAGGATTTACAGTATCGGCTCCAGCACTGGATCACAAAGCGATAGAGTCGCACTGGGGCATCACCCACGTACGTGGCAGTGAACGCCCGGGCCACGCCCGACGGCTTCCAGTGGTAGGCGTAGTCCTCTTTGGAAAGACGACGCTTGAGGTTCTCGATATCCATGTTGGTGAACGCCACCATATCGCCGTACGTCTCTCTCACAACAGAGAGCGATGCTCGAGTGTTGTCCTTCAAGATGAGCTCTCTGCGGCGGCTTGCTGGAATCTTGTTCTTGTCGAGAACTTCAGAGACGATTTGGTTGACACGTGCCCACCATGCACTACGCTTGGCTGCGTGGTCAATGCCGTCATCACTTGGTAGTTCCGTGCTGCTGGAGACCGCAGCGGAGCAGCCGAGCGACTGTTGTGCTGCGTGGTGCTGCACAATCGCCACGAGCTCCTCCTCTAATTCATTCGTCTGCTGTGCGCTCAACTGCAGCTTTGGATACGCTGCTCGAAATGCCTGGCGTGGGTCTTCCTTCGTGTTTTCACTGAAGGCGACAACGTGGGTTTTCATACCATCAGTCACGCCACAGCGTCTGAAATATGCACTGACGCAGTCGTTGAGCTCTGCACGTAGCATGGCAGAATGTAATGCAGAAGTGTTGGTCTCTGGAGCAAATGAAGCTATGGAGAAGTGTTGTCTCTGATGCAAATGCTGTAATGAAGTCTTGGTTCTCCGTACTAGTTCTGCTAGGGAAATAAAGAACCGAGTCGAAAACATCAATACACGGATTTGTTTCTCTGACTCCCAACCGCCATAGTTGAAGTAATGAGGATTTCCTTCAAGCTTCTGATTGGTCAAAAGTAGAGTGTCAATATACATCTACACTATCATTGGTCAATACTATTCTACTTAGAACCGTTGGATTGGTTAAAACCAATTCTCAGAGAACAAAGGTTACACGACATCCCTACCGCAGAACAGGTGGGTTACAAAGCTCAATACAAAAATGGAGACTCCAGAGAGTATTCGCGCAGCGTACGCGCCCACGGAGAATGAGACGTCCGAGCAGCGGCGCAAGCGGCTCGCCAGCAAGCGCGCAGCCAAGTATCGTTACTACAGCAAGGCCGACGGCGATCGACGTGAGAACCATAAGGAACGGCAGCGCAAGTGGCGCGAGACGCTGGACGACAACAAGCGACTCGCGATTCGTGAACAAAACCGACTGCGCCAGCAAGCGCGGCGCGACAAGATGACGGCAGATGACAAGCAGCGCCGTAACCAGCAGCAGCGCCACCGCCGCGCGGCCATGGACGACCAGGAGCTGCTGCAATTACGGGAGCGCGAGCGGCTACGGATGCGTCGGCGGCGCGAACAGCCGCCCAGTCCGACTTCGGACGAGATGGGCGGCCCACGAGAGCCGACTTGTCAGCGAGTGTCGTCATCGCCATTGATGCGAAGCGCATTTTCACCACCGTTGGGCGTCACCGTGCTTCCTCCCGCGACGACACTTGGCGCGAATAGCTCTCGTCTGCTTCGAGCAGACGACCAGCAGACGAGTGGTGGAATGCCCAGCCTAGCTCTTCGCCACCAGCTACCATCAGCTCAGCAGCCACAAACAATCCACCATCGTCCACCTATTGAGATTGCTCCACTGCAGTTTGTGCTTCCACCGGCGTCGTCGATCCAGTCGCTGACGTTTGCCGACCGCATGGCGCCCTTGCCGCAAGTCCAGAATGTATTGCCGCATGCCTCGACACTACTCCACCACGCTATGCCATCCCAACTACCAGGCCCCAGTATCACATCTTCTTCTACTACTACGTCATCGTCAACGGCTACTACAACAAATACCAGTACTAATACCAGTACCAGTAGTATCAATTCCAGTAGCAACACCACTGCCGCCGCTGGTGCTGGGATGACGACTGTCGCGGCGCTGAACCCGTCGTCGCCGTACATGATCGTACCGTCGTCGTCGTCCTCTCTCGGCTCGCTGCTCAACCCTCCGCTGCCGTCGCTTCCGCCGGCGTCCACCGCTACGACCACCACCACCATCATGGCGGCGCCATCTCCACTACCTGCGGTCGTGATGCCACTGCCACCGCCACCACCGCCCCACCAGCCGCCGCCCACGACCGCCGTACTGCCGTCGCTCTCGCAATCGTTACCAGATCTGTTTGCGACGTCGGCGATCGCACGCGATTTTTTCGACGCGAGTTCCACGTCATTTGCCAGCGGCTTTTTCCCATCGATCGCGGAATTCACGGGCGATTTTGAGACCACGTTTCGAACCTAACCGTAAGCCATACCCAAGCCAAGACAAAACAAGACCAACAAGCGAGGAGCTACTACAGAGTTACCGTTTTTTTTAGCGCAAGAGACTGTCGAGCTTGTTCAGGCTTCCTTTACTGAGCACGCGGTGCGGCGTCTCGACACGCCAGAGCGACTTGTACGCGTCCACGGCGTACGCCTTGCGGTTGTCCAGCAAAAACAACTCGAGCTGCGTCTCGGGAAGCAGCAAAAGCTGGTAGTAGCGCTTGGCATGCTCAAAATAAAAGCCCGTGCGCGGAATCGCCGGGTACGAGTACAGGATGCCCGTGAGCCCCTGGTGGAGTGCGCCAATGTTGAGCAGCATTTGCTGGACGCCGCCTTTTGAGAGCGTCGCGCCCTGCATGTGCTGCAAGTTGGTGATCAACACATTGGCGAGCAGCGCGTCAATGCCGTCAAACGCCAGCGCCATCTTGTCGCTCGACAAGTAGGGCTGCAGCGCGTGCTCGATCGAGGACAAGTTGATATTGAGACACAGCACACTGTCCTGCGCCATGCTCACTTGCTCTTCGGCCATGTCGAACCGCTGCGACACGAGCTGCGTGAGATAGTACAGACAGTGCAAGCGGATCTCGCGCCGCAAAAAGAAGAGACATTCGTCCGCCAGAGAGCTACACTTCCAGCTCGTGGCCTGCAGCGCGTCGCCCACGCCCATCAAGCCACTGCTGTTGCTATTGCCCGAGAGTCCAAACGACGCTGTGCGTTGCTGGTTGGCGCGCGAGCCCACAGTCTGCAGGAACAGCGCAATGTAGTCGCATGCGCTGTTGATGTACCCGAGCATGGCGACGCGCGAGTTGTCCATGAGCAGACCCTTGGTGCCGTTTGTCGACGTACCAGTCCATGCGTCGGGCTCGTAAAACTCCTTCTCCATCTCGAATTCCTTTTGGCGGATGAGCTCCACTGGTGGCTTGCTGGCAGCAGCAGTGGAAGTGGCAGTGGTAGTGGCCGTACTGCCATCATTTGGCGCGACGCGTGGCTGCTGAAAAGGGATGGGGCCGTCGCGCTTGGCCTTTTGGTACAGTTCGTACTTGTGGAACGCCGCGACAAGATCCGAGAACGACAGGCTCTGCAGGATCTGGCGGTTGTTGAGCGTCGGCTCTCGGATATCCTTGACGATCGCGCCACAGTCGTCGAGCCACTTGAGCACGGTCGTGTCCAGCACGCCAATGAGCTCGCTCATGTGGTCGGGCATGCGCTGGATCATCTCGCTCAGCTCCTCGGAGATGAATAGCAGACTGTCGATGCTCGGGGGTGCGTACGACGTGTCGGAGGGCACGGGCAGTCGGCAACTGTTGTTGGGACTGCGGTACTTCATGTGAAGAAACTGCTGCGCGCGCGACTTGACCTTGGGGATCCACTTGGCGGCGATAAACTGGTTCAAGAATGCCAGAAACGTGGGGCCATTCGCCGTATAACTACGATTTTCCTTGGCCACAAACTGCTGCAAATCCTTGGCGATTTGCTGCAGATCGTCGTACACCACGGGCAAGTGGAACACACTGGGCTCACACACGCGCGTGCGGGTCTCGCCGTCCATCGCCTTGCCGTTGAGCTCATGCGGAAGCAGCAGTAGCCGCGTACCGCTGCTGTCGTCGGGCTGCTTGTTGCGGCTGAGCTTGAACAGATCGCCCGTGGACACTGCCAGCTTGGCGTCCTTGCCAGCGGCGCCTGCTCCTCCTCCGTTAGCGTCGCTCGCGGTCGTGTCTTCCAAGTACTCGCTCAGCACGCGCTCCAGTAGACTAGAGATCTTGGCGACCACGTCGCTCATGCCATAGTTCCAGTTTTCGCCATTGGTGTTGAAGTAGGACGCGACCAAGAAGTGGCGCTGTGCGATGCGCCGCAGGACGTGGAACAGAAGCCGCAAAAACGTCTGGAAATTGGCCGAATGGTCGTGCTTGCCAAACTTTTTCTCGGTAAAGCTGTTGTCAAACGACGTGTAGCTGCTCGAGTTGAAGATCCCGCGGCAAATAAGCGAGATCTCGATCACCACTTCGTTCAATTCGTTTTCCAGTGTGCTCTTGAGCGAGCCAATCACTTCCATTTCGCGGTGGATCCTAATATTTCACAAAGTTTAGTACACGAAAACCGGATATTTCATGAAATAAGATAAAGGTAATCGTACATACTTTTTGACGGCATTGACGGCCGACTCGAGCGGATTCACACTTGCGCTGGTGGCACTGAACGACGATGACGACGATGACGAAGACTCGGCAAACACCGTCTTATTGGTGCCCTTTGTGGACTCGTACTGGTTGGACTGGAACATGAGCTTGTCGAATTCATTATCGAGAAACGAGTCGCTGCTCAGCTCGTGCTCGATCGCCGCGAGCGAGTACTGGTTGGCCTTGGAAAAGTTGGCGAACGCGCCCTAACCAAGTAGCCACCCACACGCCAGTTAGACTTGCACAGTCTATCTGAGCAGCTCATTTTGTTTCAGTCGTACTTTCATGTAGATGATATGCTGGAGTTCCAATGCCAAGTGGTCTTCAATGGTCTGCTTGCACTCCATCAGCGCATTGCGCACGCCCGTGATCGCATGGAACGCCAGGAGCTTCTCACTGAACACGAGATCCAGTGATTTCGTAAACATGTCGACGGCGCCCGTGCAGTTGTGCTCGCTCATCATCGTGTGGATCTTGGACGGCGCGGCCTCAATGTACTGGATGTCGTTGATGATATCCACCACCTACAGACCACAGAAAACAATCATATTCGATCAAGATTTGAATCACAATTCAAATGATGAATGGCAGGAAGCGTCCACACCTTCTTGGCTTCGTATTTCTGGAGTAGAAGTTCACGCAAGTTCTTGGTCTTGGAGCTGAGGATGGTCTTGCCGTCGGACGCACGCTTGCTCACTTCACGGATCTTGTCCTTGGTGTCTGCGAGAGCCACAATTTGTTAGCTACGCTACTACTGATTACTATCATTATCTACTGGAGCAAGTGTGTGTATTCTACCTTGTAACTGGTTGGAAATCACGGTGAACCGCGCAAGACTCGTGTTGAAGTTGGCATAGTTTTCGTCGATCACGCCGGCGATTTCGGTGTCGGCGATCTCGCGAAACTTGGTCACGCGCTGCAGCTGCTCATGGCGGATCTCGTCGGAGGATGCGCCCACGATGTAGCGCAGCATGTAGCGCTGCACATTGAACTTCTTGTCGAAGAACGCCGCGTCGATGCCCTGCATGTTGCTTGGACTTCTCGACCTACCACAAAGAAAATATCTTGAAGGGACACACAAAATGTAGTTTTCAGATAGTGTGAGGCATATATATTTCGTTAAAAATAGTGTGGCCCACATAAGTGAAGGGAAGGACGTTGAAGTTACTTCAACGTCCTTCAATGAAGTATGCAACGATTACCCAAAGCGAGGAAAGACGCCAACTCGTTCTACGCGTCAAGGCCGTCAAATCCCTTGCTACCAGAGAGTCGCAATCGCGGGTCTGAATACAATGGCAGCAGCAAGTCGATGTCGATTTGCGCCACGCCTTCGTCGCGGAGCTTGATCCGTTCGCGCAGCAGCATGACAGTCGCCTGTAGACTCATGAATTGCTCTTCCTGGCGCAATTTGGCAGCGTGGGCCTTGGCTTCTTCGATGCGAGCCTCGGTTTCTTGAAACTCGAGGATGGCGAGTTGAGCTGCTGGAGCAGACGATGCCGATTTCACGTCGGATGGCTTGGCTTTGGCTTTGGCCGTGCGCTGTTTCTTAGCCGGTCGCTGTGGCTGCGCTACTGTCGCAGCTGGAGTCGTCGTTTCGCCACTCGCGTCAGGACGACTCCCAGCGCTACCGTCCACAGAGACTCTGCGAGTGACTGGTTCATCACCCCTGGTTGCCGACAATTGCGCACGGAGTCCGTTTTCCATCACCAGCTTGAGCCGATCAAAGTGAAAGCACCGCGCCAAGACCCCCGCTTTGCGTGCCTGCTCGCTCATGCTCTCGTGCAACGTCGCTTTGAGCCAATCGCGTGCAGACATGTACGATTTCTCGAGCAATTGGATCATTTCCGTGATCTCCTCATGGGATCGCGTGGTCGTGATGCCGCGAGCCGCAATCGCACGGACGATCTCTTGAATAAGATCGTCTTTCACCGCACTGGTAGCGTAACGAGCGTAGTTGCGCTCAGTGGTGAGCCAGTCGAGTAGCACACTGAGTGGCGTAACTTCGCTTGCGAGGCCGTCGCTACTTTTCCCCTGTTGTGTGGCTTGGTTCGTTGGGTTCTGGGACAATGGCGGCGATGACGCAGACGCAGTTGCTTCTCGCGCTTGCTTCTGGATCTCATCGTAGCAGTGTCGGCTACAAATGGCCTCTCTGAACTCTTGCGGCACCTGATAGGTCTTGAGGATGACCGCCAAGCAGGCAGCGTGGACGCTGTTGGTGCAGTCACCACTGGCGCACGTGCGCTGCATGAGATCACGCAGCGCGCTCTTGTTCACGATTCGGCAATGCGACCAGTGGCACGTCACGGAGAAGAGTCCTATGGATGTAGCTTTGGTCGTCGTCATGTAGCGTTATTGTTTTCCTTTCCTCTTGGGGTTTTCTCTTCTGATTTGATGATGAGAGGACCCAAGTTGAAGCATGAAAAAAGACAGTATTTTGACCAATCCAACCCAACTCTGTCAACTTTATTGGCCAATGATAATCATCTCCATGGGATTCTATTTTGTCAATAATTGTCATTGTCGAGAATATGATTGTGACTGTCGATAATGATGTGGACCCCACCCTTTTGCTGCGCTGTGCTTCTGAGAAGGATACTGGTACAAAAGCTCGACTGCTGACGTCTGGATAAATGCTCAAAGCTGCAGTGCGCCATGGCGCTCGAGCGAGCGCACGATGCAAAACACTAGTGAGTGGAACGGCTAGCGGACGCATTGCTCCTGTGTACGGCGCATCGATCCGCGCGACGCCAGCGCTGAGAAACGCGGTAGATCGTCGTCGATGGGCTCGAACATTTGCTACTTCAACTGCGTCACCTGCTGCCGGAAAACCAGCCCCACCAACGAGTATGAATGAGCGCCCGAAAGTCAATACGAGGGAAGAGTGCTAGATGTAAACACTCACTGTGGTGCTGTGTGGACAGACAAGCAGATGGCGAGCGTGATCGTCGGTGTCTCCACGGCCGTCGGGATGCTGTACTATCTGCTCGTGGACCCGCACCAAAATGAACTGAAAAAGCACCAAAAAGAACTGGAAAAGGCGCAAGGTGAGTCTTTTTTGTGTAGTACTAGCATAGCCTAGCTTGGAGAGGCAGCTCACGTGTATCTTATCGTATTTGGGTGGGTAGAACGTCTGCTGAGCGCGCGACTTGCCGCGGAGCTCGTGGCCGCCGAGGCCAAGCACAACAGCGTCGACTGGAAGTCTACGTTGGAGCGCGTAGTGCCCGCTATTGTGTCGCTTAAGCTCAACAACCCAAAGGTGTGGTAGTATATTTCCAAGCGTTTGGTTATGTGTGGTTAGGACACTGAATTGATTTGTGTGCTGTTGGCTGCAGTTCTTTGATACCGAGTCGCCAGGAAACGGCACGGCCACGGGCTTTGTCGTGGACGCAGAGCGAGGCATTATCCTGACCAATCGCCACGTCGTGGGGCCCGGTCCTATCGTACGTTGTCGCTATCAAATTATCAAAGGCGCGACTCGTGAGCTGAGGGTGACGATCGATACTTCAATACATTTGTGTAGGACGCCGAGGCCGTGTTCCAGAACAATGAAGAAGTACGCGTCATCCCGATCTACCGTGATCCAGTGCACGACTTTGGCTTCTTCCAGTACTCCCCAGCGGTACGATCTTCCTCACCCAGCTAAGGCGTTTGTTGGTGGTAACCCAGTTACTGATTTAGTGGTCTCTACACTTTTTTGGGGGTAGGACGTCAAGCATTTGTCGGTGCCATCATTGCCGCTCATGCCCGAAAAGGCCAGTGTGGGGACCGACATTCGTGTCGTGGGCAACGACGCAGCCGAGAAACTGGCGATTGCGAGTGGCACACTCGCGCGACTGGACCGAGACGCGCCCAACTATGGCTACAACAGCTACAACGACTTTAACACGTTCTACTTCCAGGCGTCGTCCGGTACAACGGGTGGCAGCTCTGGTTCCCCCGTGCTCAACCACGATGGAGAGGCCGTCGCTTTGAACGCCGGTGGTAAGATTGGCACCGCGGCGTCGTTCTACTTGCCACTCGACCGTGTGAAGCGCGCATTTGAACTGATCCAGCGTGGTGAAGACGTGCCGCGTGGCACGATCCAGACCGTGTTCCACTACAAGGTGAGTTGATCTAACCAGTATTGGTTTATTATGTGTATCCCCTGACACTTACTTATTGTGTCTGCACAACTAGCCATTTGATGAAGTGCGTCGTCTGGGCGTGTCCAGCGAGACCGAGTCCCACGTGCGATCGACGTCGCCACTGGAGACGGGCATGCTCACAGTCGCAGAGACCGTGCCCAGTGGACCGTCCCACAAGAAACTTGAACCAGGAGATGTGCTCGTGCGTGTGAACGGCGAGTTGGTCACGCGGTTTGTGCCACTGGAGGAGATCTTGGACGACCACGTCGGCAAGACGGTACGTGCCATAGTCATCTACAGTTCTGTTCATGTTTGGGCTCGAATGCCAACTGTCTCCCTCTTTGTTTCAGATTGAAGTCGAAGTCGAGCGGTCCGGAAAAGTGATCAAGACCACGATGGAAGTCCAGGACTTGCACTCGATCACGCCGTCGCGTTTCATTGAGATTGGCGGTGCGGTCATTAATCCGCTTTCGTACCAGCAAGCGCGCAACCACGCAGTGGAAGCCGGTGCACCGTACGTGGCCGATCCAGGTTACTTTTTGCAGCGCTCGCATATCGGTCGTGGCGCGATCATCAAGTCGGTCAACGGAGTGCCGACGCCCGACTTGGAGGCGTTGAAGAAGTACTTTACCAACTGTAAAGACGGCGAGCGTGTGGTGATCAAGTACTCGAACCTCACGGACAAGGCGGACCGCATTGATGTAGTCCACATTGACCGACGATGGTTCCCATTCTGCGAGTACGTGCGTGACGATAAGCAAGGCACGTGGCACTGCACTCGCCTGGACGATGCGTCGCCGCTCAGCAAGCCATCTACTAGTGATAAGACGGAGATGTCTACCACACAGACGCCAGTCGCGGAAAAGACGACCAACGGTCGTCAGGTGATCGGATCCACGACGACGCTGCCGGGCAAGAACAAGATCGAAGCCAAGCTGGCCCACTCGCTGGTGACGGTCGACTACGATCGTCCATTCAGTGTGAACAGTCTCGCTACGGCCAACTACCGCGGCACGGGACTCGTGCTGGATGCCGAAAAGGGATTGGTGGTCGTGGACCGCAACACTGTCACGGACTCGCTGGGCGACGCCATGGTCACGTTTGCCAGCACGATCGTCGTGCCGGCGCAAGTGGTGTTTGTGCATCCCGTGCACAACTTTGCGATCGTGCAGTACGATCCAAAGCTGATCGGATCGACTCCGATCGAGAGCTGCAAGATCTCTCCCAAGAAAATCGCGCCATCGGATCCCGTGTGGCTCGTTGGCTTGATCAGCAGCGTCGGCCGCAGTGGCCACTCGGATTTGGTGTCACGGGAGACGATCGTCACGGGCGTCAAGTGGGTAGGACTCCCGATGCCCAGCCCGCCACGGTACCAGGAGCACAACTTGGAGATGGTCGCGCTCCAGGACGTGGTGCGCACCGAAGGAGGTGTGGTCGCTGACCCGGACGGCGAAGTCCAGGCGTTCTGGGGGTCGTTTTCGTACCAGCAGCGCAGCAACGGCAACAAAGTGGAGAGCTACTTTAACCGCGGCATTCCGATCGACATTATCATGGACAGCGCCAAGCCTTTGATGCAGGGCAAGAACCCGGAGTTGTGGGATCTCGGCGCCGACTTTGAAGAAATCAGTTTGGCCAAGGCACGCGAGCTGGGCCTGGAACAGTCGGTCGCGGAGCTGCTCGAGCGGGACGCGCCCGACCGCCGCACGGTGCTCAGCGTCAAGCGCTGCTGGGGCGGCACCGAGTCGTCCAAGCTGCTCAAGAATGGCGATATTTTGGTCGCCGTGGACGACAAGATCGTCACGTCGTTCCGTGAAGTGGAAAAGTGCTGCCAAAAGCCACAAGTCACGCTTCGCATCGTGCGCGATGGAGAGGAACAGCGCGTGGACGTGAAGACTTTGTTTATGGAAAGCACGGAGCTCAACCGGATCGTGTTTTGGCAGGGACTGCTGCTCCAGGCGCCGCCATTGTCCGTGTCGGCGCAGCGCAGCATCGCATTGGAGGACGGCGTGTACGTGTCGTGTCGGTACTCGGGCTCTCCCGCTGCGCGGTACGGTCCGCCACCGACGAGCCGCATCAAGGAGATTGACGGCGTCAAGGTCGCCAACTTGGACGAGTTTATCACGGTCGTCAAGGCCAAGGCCGAGAACGGAAGTGACTCGGTGCGCATCAAGTACACGGATCTGTCGGGCAAAGACCGACTCAGTACGCTCAAGCTCGAGCCAAAGTACTGGCCCACGAGCGAACTGGTCCACGAAAATGGCGAGTGGCGTCGACTCCCCATTTCGGAATAAGAAAACAAGAACAAAAAAGAAGAGAGGAAGGCCTCTTGTAGAAAGGCATCTACTACTAGTATCTGCTAATAGTACCTACGTAGCTGGATTGAACGTAGTAGAAGAGGAACACAAGTCGAAATACGAAGAAAACAAAGAAGAAGAGAGATGTGGATACGATCTTAAACGGCCTAAGCGGAAGGGCGAGGCCTCTTCCTTATACGATACGTATCGTGCAAAGAGATAGAAAGATGGGGAAAAGCGAGAGAGATGGGGACTCTGTCTAGGTGGCGTACTGCTTGGTCCACTCCTGCGCAGTCTGGTCAAACGTGTCCTTGCTGGTCTGGAGCTGGCGGGCGATCTCGGGCTCCAGTGGGTTGTCCAAGTTGGGCTGCGCGAGAATCTGTTTGATCGCCGTGAGGCAGAAGAGCACGTTGAGCGTCGGCGCCCAGTTCTATATCGTGGATTAGAACCCCATTCGCATCCGTCAGTTGTTAAGACTATGCGACAAAACCATCCAGTGTGTCATAGTGCCGTTCGTACCTCATTGATGATATCGGCACAGATCTCGCCACTGCTCGTCTTGATGTTGGGGTGGTACACCTTGGTCAAAAACTTGATCTACACAGAATCATACCATCAGCACGAGATGATAGAGGCGTGTATTGTTTGTTTCGCTTTGAATACGGTACTTTTGGGGCCTTGAACGGGTACTCAGTCGGGAACTGGAGGTCGAGGCTGAAGACGCCGCCCGAGTACGGCGTGTCTTCCTATTTTCACAGTCGCATCCACACGCAGAATGTTAGTATCGATCACTTTGGGTTACTATACGGGACGAGAGGGAGAGATAGAGTGCGTACCGGTCCAGCGACCATGGCGTTCCAGTGCATGAGGTCATCGTCCACCGAGCTGACAGTGCACCAATCGGGCGAGTTCTTCTCGAACTCTGCCAATTCCTGCGTAAAACCAATACAACAAGCCACATCATCACCATTAGTATCCCATCGTACACATCCACTCTATCATATGCCGTGACGGTGGATAGCGGCGCCGCGACATACCTTCGTCAATCGTCGTGCCATGTTGGTGTCGTTGCGGGTCTGTGTTTCAAATTGAAACTGATTGAGTGTGGGTGGAACCAACTCCCTGGAACCTGAAAATAGAGCCAAAGCTACAATCCAAGAAAAACAGAGACAATTCAGATTTAATATTGACCAATCATAGATTAATACAGTTTTGTTTAATTTGACCAATCAAAAACGAGGTGGTCAAATCTGTACCCATCTGAGATAGGCCATCTTGGATTATCCCCATTCGCGTGGAACGTGCACCGCGTCGCCGTCGATTATTTTCTCGTTCCGATATACTTTGCGTTGGGGATATTCCCCATTGAAGTTCATGCTGGTTGACCCAGAGCGCTACTGTATATCTATAGCGATATGGCGTGTAGGATGTACTGGATCAACCTCACTGGCGCACGGTGCATGTGGGCAACTCGGGTGAAACATAAACATTCGTTGACAACCAACCCGTGAGCCATGCAAATCGATTAGGGGGCATCAGCTAACTTCGAGCCAAAGGCTACTGATGCCCGACTGAGTCGGACTGATGCCTGTCAAATGGGCAACATACAAATCTCAGACCGTCTAACCCAAGTCAAAACAAATGAGTCGAACTGCATTGGTGATGTGGACCACGTCATGAAAGCCAGCCACAGAAGCGACCATCACTCTGCCCGATCACTCACACTTGCATTGCAATCCGCCCTGAAAAAGCACAGCAATCGTCCAGCGGGTCCTCAACTCATCATCATCACACAACTCAACTCACGCCACCACAAAGAGAGAGATAGGGGGTAGATATCCAAGCATGGCGGCAGCACTGGGCTCGCCGACAGTGGACACGGCAAGCGTGCCCATGTTCCACACAGTAGACGAGTTGCCGGAAAAGGCGTTTTTCCCACGCGACTACATTGCCAAGTACAAGCGCCACATCAACGAGCTCATCCAGCGCATGGAGCACTTGCTAGAAGAGGTTGAAAACTTTGAAGCTGAGGGCCAAAAGGCGGTGGAATGGAACGGCCTGCAACTCGCGTCGCTGTCGCGCGAGACTGTGTGGCAGAATCTGACGGCGCTCCAGGACTGCGACACCTCGACCATCGTGGAGCTCTTTCGCCAAAAGATCCGCGTACGTACAGTAGCTTCTCATAGTGAGCCAGTACATTGTGGATCGTACTGACTGACCGATCATATGTGTGTGTGTGCGTATCTTCTAATAGGAAAGCATGGGCATGGTGGCGACCGACCCAGCCCATTTCCACATGGACCGTCCATTATCTCCGGGAGGAACCGACCAGTCCGTGGCGTCGGATTACTCGTCCGAGTCCCAAGAGATCGAATACGATGAGCTGCTGGTGGTACCCGACAATTTCCAGGACGTGGAGCCCGTCAAGTCGAAAAAAGTCGCGCGTGCGTTGAATGACGAAGTGATTGAGCGCGTGCGCGTCGTGTTTGGCGACAATGACGACGAATTTGAAAGCTTCAAGACCCACGCGCTGCTGTTTGGCACGGAGCAGGAGACCGCGGGCGACTTTTACGCGTACTTGACGGCCCACATGACCGACGACCAGATCAGTTCGATTATCATCGACTTTGCGCGGCTCTTGACCAAGCCGGAAGTGCGGATCCCACTGCTCAAGGAGCATTACCACCATCTCGGACAGGTCGGATTGCTTGTACCCGAGCTCGACCAGCGCAACAAGAGCTGGAGCAATATGAACCCCACGCGCACGCAGTCGATCGGTACGCGATTCTGTTTTGTTGGATCTGGGATTTTGAGTGAGCAGCTACGGACCAGAAAACTGATTCTTGTTTTTTGTTGGTGGTGCTTTGTTATGAGTAGATACCATGGCCAGTGACGTCGACAGCGAAGACGACCACATTGATGAGCTTCCACCAACAGTACGTGGTTGTCAAAGCCCCAATTAATTTGTTGGGGGATCTCGGTTGTTTTGCTGACCAATCTTTTTTTTTCAAATTGTTACTGTAGCTGCGCTTGGCGACAGTCAACCACTTGCTGTTCATCATCCACGGCATCGGCCAGCACGTGGATTTCCAGGAGGGCGAGTTCCGGTCGTGGGACGGCCAGGTCGGACTGGAAGGTGGCAACCACGCGTTCCGTGATTTGTTCCGGACCATGCTCGAGACCATGTTTCGCGATATCCCCGTGGCGCTGGAGATGCAGTCGATTGAGTGGCACGAAGATCTCCATGAACCCACGGGTGTGGACAATGTGTTTGATCTCATTTGCCCCGAAGGATCCACGAGCATCCGCGAGTTCAACAAGGAGACGCTCATGGACGTGCTCTACTATCTTTCGCCACGCTACGGGCAGCTCATTGTGGACACGGTCACGCAGCAATTGAACCAAAAGTACCACGTGTTCATGGAAGAACACCCCGGATGGGACGGCAAGATCTCGATTTTCGCGCACTCGCTGGGCTCGGTGATCACGTACGATATTCTCACGCACAAGGCCGGCGACATTGCCAACAACGGCGTGCGGTTCCCGGGACTGGATTTCAAAGTGGAAAACTTTTTCGGTGTCGGGTACGTTTGTTTCACTGTCTCTGTGACTTGGGGATGACGATCCGTTCTGATTCACGCTGATTATGGCTCGATCTGTAGCTCTCCAGTGCCCGTGATGGTACTCTCGCGTGGTGATTTGGATCTCCAGAATGGTGACTTTAAGGAGGGAATCAAGATGCCCGACTGTGCACGGTACTACAACATTTTCCACCCCATTGATCCGATCGCGTACCGCGTGGAGCCGCTCATCCGCCAGGATATGCACGACAAGCCACCCGTACAGCTCATCTCGGTACGTATTTGGGAGCGAGGCTATTGAAACGGAACTGGGAAACTGAACGTGAAACTCAACTTGGAAACTATGTAGGCACACACTGTGAAAACACTCGGCTTTGCCAAGGTGCAGGAGATGCTCGAGCGCGTGACGAGTCCCGTCCATGGCTTCCCGCACCGTATCGACTACGTGATGAAGCGCCGCAAGCGAGAGCAAGGCATGATGGAGATCGCGTACGCCACGGCGTCCCACTCGTCGTACTGGATGAGTGAGGATGTCGTGCTCTTCACGATCATGCAGCTCTGCAAACCAGTGGTGGAGAAGCTCCACCGCTACATGATCGCGCAGCGGCCACTGCCGACGCTCATGCGCAGCATCGTGGAGCTCACGCCGCACACCAAAGTGAGACTCTCATCGAATGCGCGTATCCGCGACCGTTGTACGGGCTTTTACAACGAACGCGTGGTGCTGCTGGACAAGGAGCGGCTGTACATTTTGCCGCGACTGCAGGAAGTGGCTTGCAAGCGCAAGTGGTGTGTCAAGCTCACGCCGCTCACCAAGGCCGTGTACGGCGACGATTCGTTCACGCTTCGCATTGTACCCAACGACCACGCCGTGGCGGTGAGCAACGGAGGAGGAGCGGGCGCGGGTGTCCCCGGCAGTAGCAGTGGAGGAGCTGGGACACCCAGGTCGCCCGCACGGCCGCCGCGTACCCCAGTGAGTAGCAGCGGTGGTGGGGCCCACCAAGAGACCTACATTCTCAAGGCCCAGACCACGCCCGGCCGCGACGAGTGGCTCAGTCTGATCAACCACACGATCCTCAAGAGCGGCGGCGGCCACCCGGACGCGCCACTGTCGCGCAAGCCAAAGAAGAAGACGCACCATCTCACAGAAGTTATGGCCGACCAAAGTGTGGACTTTTTTGGCTCGATTAAAACCGGATTCCTGAACGAACGAGCGTCCAAAGGATGGTACGAAGGCTGGAACAACCGGTGGCTCGTACTGCAAGAAGACCAGCTCTCGTGCTTTGAAAACTCGCCGCGGTTGGATTTCATTGGCCAATTCAAGCTCAAGCGCGCCACGATCTTCAGCTACGAGGCGTTGTATCTCTTCCGCATTGTCTCGCGGTCCGGTACGTCCGTGGATATGCGTGTGCGCGACCACGCGACGTTCAATGTGTGGCTCGAGTACTTTGCCCACGTGCCCCGGGCGACGATCGTGCGCCACAAGGAGCTGCTGGAAAACAGTCCGTCAGCCGTGCTGCTCACGCGCGAGCATAGCTCCAGCAGTAGTAAAATCAACACGGGCGACAAAAAAGCCGAGTACTTGCAGACCAAGATCGAAGGCTACAGTATCAAGCACGACGAGAAGGGCGTCGAGTTTGTCACGTACGCGATCCAAGTCAACTCGTCGTCGCACGGCATTCAGATGGTGTACCGTCGGTACTCGGAGTTTGGCAAGTTGCATCGCCAGCTACGCAAGATCTTTCCGCATGAACAAGTGCCGGCGCTGCCAGGCACACGCATGTGGGGCAAATTCGATCCGACTTACCTCAAGCAAAAGACTGTGCAGCTCCACGGGTACTTGCTGGAGATATGCAAGCGCTGCGCCAACACGCGTGGCCAGCCACTGGTGCTCGAGTTTCTGGAGATGGCGCAGACGCATCTCATGGAAGATAGTGAGGCGTACGGCGTCGGCGATCAGCAGTAGTTGACACCGAGAATTGCCATGGTCCTAAAGCAATACTACTACGTACGAATGAGAGTCTCAGTCTCATATTGATACTGTTGTTTAACGTACTAAATTAAAGAGGGACACACATGTACCCAAAACTGTTGCAAACTCAACCACGCCGTTGCGCTGAAGCAAGGTGCATACGCACAAATCCGTCTAGGATCGCGCACCGCTGCGTCAGAGCCACCATTTGATCGCGGAGATCGCGATTTTCTGTGATCGTCTCTTGTTGCTGCGCGTTTGTCAAGCGAAGTTCTGTGATCGTCTCTTGTTGCTGCGCGTTTGTCAAGCGAAGTTCTGTGATCGTCTCTTGTTGCTGCGCGTTTGTCAGGCGAAGTTCTGTGATCATCGCTTGTTGCTGCGCGTTCACCAGGCGAAGTTCTGTGATCATCACTTGTTGCTGCGCGTTCACCAGGCGAAGTTCTGTGATCATCTCTTGTTGCTGCGCGTTCGTCTCTTCGAGCGCGTCAAATCTGGCCGTAATCTCGCGTAAAACGTCCTCGAGTCGCTCATTCTGCTGCTTGAGTCGCTCATTCTGCTCCTTCAGACCGTCCTTTCTCAAGGTAATCTGCTCAAAAGCAGTTGTCAAGCGCACGATGCCCGATGGGTCCCCCTCCGTCACCACTTGGACCGCATGCTCGAGGAACTTGCGCGGGGGCATCGAGTCGCTCAGTGGCATCGCTTCGCCGTCGGTGGGCTGCAACACGGCGACTGGAATCGCCTCCGGTACGAAGGCTTCAACCAGCTCGTGTTCGTTGTACACGAGAGCATCACCGACAGACGTGTCCTCGATGAAGTCGAACTCCACCTCCTCGTCCATAGTGAAGCTGCCAGGCGAGCTGATCTCCGTGATCAACGGCTCGCTGTCCGTGGCGGGGGTGGAATATGCTGGGGGCTGGGTGTTCATGGTACACAATAGTAGCTGGCGGCTTGTGCAGTAGTTGGCAAATTGAAGACTGACAAATTGCACCGGTACCGAAACTGGGAAATCCCTTTTCTTAACCTTGGAATGGTAGGTTTTTTTTCTCTTCAATCAAAAGAAGGGAAAATTGCAAAAGGTGATACGTTTTGTGAAAGTTTCACCTGGCAACCTTGCTATGTGAAGTTAAAATTGTAAATTACCTCGCTGCTCCAGCCCATGTCTTCTTCATATTCCTCTCTTCGGAAAATGGCTGCAGGCCCCGAGCTAAGCCTCGGACCAACCGGGGGGATTTCCAGAGAGCCTATCTCCGAGAGCTATAATAAATCAGACTGTGTCACGTGCTGATGAAATTTTTAGAGCGAGCCAGCAATCAATCAAGGGAATGCAATTCTCTCCCTTGATTGAAAGGATCAATTTCTTCGCATTTACCGGTATTTTCAGAGGCGAACACTGAACATAGCACACAGTGGCTTGTCTCGTGCTGTCGCTGGGACGTCGCACTTGGTCTCTGGCTTGATCGCGACGATAAACTCGCTGTCGTCTTCCACTACACGCTTGAAACCCTGGCCGATCTGTGGGTCGTACACGCTCCAGTCGTCACGCGTGAGTGTGAACGTCACCACACGCTGCTCACCGGGCTTGAGAGAGATCTTGGTAAAGTGCTTGAGCTGCTTGGCTTCCGGTACGGAGATCTCACGGTACGGCTGCGTGAGAAACAGCATGACCGTCTCCTGACCTTCACGCTCCCCCGTGTTAGTGACCAGCACACTCACATCGATATCATCGCCGTGCTTGCCACTGGTCGCGGTCTTGCTCAGCGTGAGCGTCGAGTACGCAAATGTGGAATAGCTGAGCCCGTGGCCAAACTGCCACTGCATCTCACACGGCTTGTTGTTGCTGCAGCGCGTGCTCACGCGGTGGTTGTACGGAATCGCGATGTTGGCTGGGTCTTTCGGGTACGTGATGGGCAGCCGTCCACTCGGGTTTGTGATTCCGTACAGGATCTCAGCGATGGCCTGGCCACCGACTTCACCAGGTAGCAGTGCGTACACGACCGCATGGGCCAACTCGGGTAGATCATGGAGAAGCCGAGGACGCCCACCGACGAGAACCACGAGGATTTTGGTGCCCGTGGACGCCAGCGCACGCACGTATTCGATCTGGCCGATCGGAAGGCTCAAATCGTCGAGATCACCGGGCTTTTCGGCGTACGGGCCTTCGCCCAAAGCCACCACCGTGTACTCGGCTTGACGGGCTAGCGACTTGGCTCTCTCCAGATCTGCCGCCGTGTAGATGCCGCTGGTGTGCAGTCCGTTAAAGTGGCTGATAAGGGTGGAGGCGTTCGGTGTAGTAGCGAGCTGTTCCATGCCTCGTTTAATGCTCACGCCCTTGGGGAACAGCGTGTTGCCTGACACGCCCTGCCACTTGATCGTCCAGCCACCACATAAATTGCCAATATTGTCGGCCGATGGTCCAGTGAGAAACACTCGACTGCTGCGCTGGATCGGCAAAACGTTGTCCTTGTTCTGCAAGAGAATGATCGATTCCCGAGCAAGCCGCAGCGCTGCATCACGGCCATCATCACCACCGACAAGATGCTCTGTCCCCTCCCCAGGCACGGGGCGATCGTACAGTCCGAGCTCCATCTTGAGCTTCACTATGCGTCGAGCAGACGCCTTGATCCGTCCCAGGAGCTCTGGATGCTGCACGACGACTTGCTTGGCCAGTGAGATGAATGACGTGGTGTAGGGCGCCATGCTCATATCCACGGGCGTCTTGGTCATTGCGATCCGCACGGCATCGGACTCGTTCTTGGCAACGTGGTGCCACTCGTGCAAGTTCATGATCTCGGCCCAGTCGGTGACGATCACGCCGTCAAATCCCATGTCGTGGCGCACGAGATCGCGCAAGATCTTGGTGCTGCCGACCACGGGAACGCCGTTAATGGAGATGTAGCTCTCCATGGCGGTCTTGGCACCGGCCTTGATCGCTGCGAGAAACGGCGGCGCAAAGTAGTTGAGCAGATCAAAGTCTGATACCGTTACCCCGTCGCGGTCGTGGCCCGTGGGCGTCTTGGAGTAGGCGATGAGATGCTTCATACACGCAGCCGTCTGGTTGTTGCTCTGCAGCCCTCGAATGATGGCGTCCGCCATGACCGACACGAGATGTGGATCTTCCCCAAACGTTTCAAATGTGCGCGACCAGAGCGGATTCTGTGAGACCTCGAGGATCGGACTGAATACCCACGGAATGCCCGCGGCCTCGGTGTCTCGTCCCGTGATCCGTCCCATGTCATATACTAGAGACGGGTTGAATGTGGCGGCGGCATTGATCTGCTGGCCGAAAATCGTCGCGCCACGCACGTAGATGGCACCGTGGACCGAGTCGATACCGTATAGCACGGGGTGGCCAGCCTCCTGCATGAAGATTTCTTGGATCTTGGTGATCAGCGAACGCCACTGAGTGGCATTGAACCCTGACACACCAGATGAAGAGCTGTTGGCGAACAGATCAATCGATGATCCGGGCGTGTCCGACTCGGAAAACGTAGGTGCATTGAGGTACGATCCGATCTTGAGACGCGCGTGGGCACGCACGGTCGTCTCGTTGAGTGTGCGATCGCTGTTGAGGATGGTGCTGAGGTCGAGCTGCGTCATTTGGCCCAGCATATCGTCCAGAGTCTGTGTTTCAGGAAACAGGAAGCATTAGATAGATTTAGAGAAGACGAGGTCAATACAAGGAAGCATTACCATAGCGCGAAGCATCGTTTCCACACGATCATTCGTGACCGAGCCAACTGCGGGGACGTTCGGCCTCGCCGTAGCTCCCGCTACCGCTAGAAAGAGCAAAGCGAGCGACGTCCAACGAAGCATCTTGCAAACGACGGTCGGACTTGTGCAGTCTTGCGAAAGAAAAGGAATGATGCGAGTATTACCACGGCACATGCCATCGCCTCGCTACAAAGCTCAGAAGTCCATGAGCAGCTCACGTTCCTCCCTGTAGCGTGCGCTTGCCATATTTGTCCCCTGTGCGGTGCGACAAAACTACATTTTCATTTTTGCCGATCGTCCAGCACTGGGGAATTGTGATCTGATAATTCCGCGGTCGACTCAGACCCGGACCCGAATGGGTCATGATAAACCCGGGTTGAAATACCCGTTTTTCAAACCCGTTTCCCATGAGTTGAAGTTTCCCCCTTTTCAACAAAGGGAAACATGGAGATGACAGACGATGGCAGCGACGCGCCAATGACGGTGGCGCAGGCAACAGACACGCAGAAGATGCCCAATGAGATTGATCGTTCGCTGCGGCTGCGCACGATCGTCATGGAGTGAGCGACAATGTGCTGTTTAGTCGGATTCGCCCCGCGATGGACTCACGGTGGACGATGATAACAGCAACTTCAAGAACTATATTGGCCAACACACAATCGAAATCGACTGCGAGGCATTCACGTGGTATGTACAATAGCGTGTGGGCGTTAAAAGTCTTTGTCTAACGCTGTGGTTTTGGTGTTTGGCGCATAGTTTCTTCGGTCGAAATGGCGCTGGCAAGTCGTGTGTCGTTGACGCCATCGCGTTCTGTCTCGGCGCGACGCCCCAACAACTACGAGTCAAGCGTAACTTGTTTTACATCCTTAGACCAAGTGTGGGTGAGGCTATGGGAGACTGAATGACTGGGGAAACCGATGAGTAGGATTTGCCAAGCTCGTGAACGACGTCGTCGCAGCTGACGATCCCAGCGCATCGGCCAGCGTCACCCTGTGTTTCCAAGTCGAAGAGGAAACAGTGCTGTGGATCAAACGGTCTGTCGACGTATCCACTAGCCAGTCCAAGTTCTACTACAGCGATGCGCCAACCCCGGCCTGGAAGGTACAATGCGTATTCCTCACACGCCGATATCTGCGTGGAGATCTCACTGAGTTTGTGCTGTACATCCAGACCGCGTCGAAGGCCACCGTTGAGTCGTGTTTGCGCCAATACGGAGTAGACCTGCAGCTTCAAGACCGGTTTATTATCCGACAGGCGTGAGTCGCCCCCCCCCTCGCATTGTTTTGTGTGTGTAACTAATGTGAGTCGTTCAAACCCACAGAAATGCCTCGGCGCTGGCCCAAATGTCATCACTTCAGCTGCTCCACTTCTGTACGTTCGTCTAAGCAACTTCTGTTGTTTACTACTGATCTAACATTGCTGCTGCTCTATCATTTTGGTTCAGGTGAACGGATCATGTGAGTGATTGTTGCTACCTCGCGATTCTCACCTCTCACTAATCAAATATAATCTAACGTTGGGTACAGCGGAACATCCCACTTGAAAGACGAGGTATGGCGATCTGAATAGGCATTTCATATGCCTCCAGGTATTGAGGTTGGATCTGATGAAATGATTTTTTCACAGCTCACAGATCTCCATCGCCAGTGGAACGATATCGCGACACAGAACGAAACCTACCGCGCCCTGATCACGGCTCTGGACAAGGAAGCAGATCAGCACCAGCCGATGGTTCGTGTTTCTCTCGTCTATGAAACGTGAGCCGTGGATGACGGATCTATTGTGTAGGTGACCAAGTACCAAAACTGGATAGAGAAGACGGAGAAGATGGAGATTGCTACAACAGACACGAGAAAGTCGCTTGGAGACATCAATCACCGTTTGGTGCGGCTCCATCGTAACAAGTTGTCTGAGCTACAAGAATCACGGTCGCAGTATCAAGAAGAAGCCGCCCACTTCCGGATGGAAATCGAGGAGAAGGAAGAAAAACTTTCAGAGCGCGCCAAGATCGTTGAGGCCCAGCACGATCAGGTGTTACATGCCATGCAGCACTTGCGGCGAGCGACGAAGACAAAGGCAAGACTCTCGAGCCAGCTCGAAACAATACGATCCGACCAGAACGCCATCAAGATTCGTTTGGCTCACTTTGAACAGGAGAAGGCGGGCAATGCCCAAGCCTTAACAAAGCTTGAAGAACAGAGTGCTTGTGATGCCCAAGCCGAGACGGAGTTGCAAGAGAAAACCAAGACAGTGGCTGAAGCCATTGCAGCTCTGACTGGATCGACGCAAGATGACGCGGAGTCTGAGCACAGCACACACGAGATCATCAAGCAAATCGAGCAGCTCGAGACAATGCTGCGTGATGCCAAGTCGTCCCAGGTACAGTAGAACCAACGTGAGATGTGTTTGTTTCGATCACTCACGCAGAATTGTTTCAGATAGTGCAAAAGAAATCCAAGACACAAGCACAGAAAGCTCTCGCGAGTGCTCAAGCAGCTCTTGCGGAGCAGTCTCGCTTCATGGCCGAAAAGCAAACAGCTTTTGACGGCTTGGATGTGGCACAGAAAGAAGATATGCGGACGTTGTTAGGACTTAAGGCATCGGAGACTACGCTGCATGCCGAAGTCGCTGCACTTGAAGCGGATCTGGCGCATCAAAACCGCCGTGTATCCAAGCTAGCATCCCGATCAAAAGGCGACCAAGCTATTCAGCGTCTTCGCGAGTCATTGGGACCGAATGCCGTGCTTGGGCGGCTATGGGAGCTCGCTGTGACGACTACCGAGTTTGAGGAGGCAGTCAATTCTGCATTGCAAGCTCATTTGCTGCATGTGGTTGTTCAAGACCGCGGATCCGCGCTTTCCGTCTCGCGCACATTTTCTGATGAAACCATCGGACGGGTTTCTTGCTGTGTACTCGACGAGTTCGACGCTTCTCTCCAGTGCTCGATGGCCGTTTGTGGAGCTGGCCGTGAGGATCAAGGAGTCAGCGACGGGCCGGTGCCACTGTGCCGGGCACTTGTTTGCGCCGATGATCGTGCAAGGCGCATGTTTCACAAGTATGCACACAAGTGGGTCGTTTGCCGACACACGGATGAAGCCACACTACTCGTGAGACGCGGAGACAAGAACTGTGTGACTCTCCAAGGAGACATCTTCTACACCGATGGCTCAATTCGCGCATCTCGCCGTTCTAGCAATCATCCACAAGCTTCCCGCATTCGATCGTCGGACGCGTCAACCACTGAAGGAACTGGTGCATGCCAGCAACCTGGAGGAAACCGAAGTGAGCTTCTGGGACCCAGCCTGTCGGTGACTCTATCGCAAACTCAAGCTCGGCAAAAAGAGCTGGGACTTCAAGTTCGACAGGTATGTACTGTCTGCCAGTGGCAACCAGGAAATATTGCTGACGATTGTCGCACTCGATCAGGTCACGAAGAGAATCGACTCCAACCAGCAAGAAATCGAGCAGCTCTCGGTATCCATATTTGTCTATCACGGCTACGCAAATGCGAATGCAAAACATTTCTCATTGGAATCTGTTGTGGCAGATCCAACTTCTCGAGGGTTCATCAGCAATCCGACAATTAGAAGCGATAGTGCAAGCGGCTCAGTGCGAACTAGACCGGGCGAGTTCAACAGATCTTGATCAAGTTGCAGCTCACGTCGACGATTGCACAAAAAAACTGGCGAATCTCAAACGTGAGCGATCGCGCTTGACCAAGTCGTCGGCGCTGAAAAAGAGAGCGACCTTGCTCAGCCAGAAGGCAAAGCTTGAGCGAGAGCTGTCCATTCTGCGTGGTCGAGTCTCCTTAAATAAGTCTTCCATCACCAAGCTCCTCGCCAAGGATCAAGCTCTCAGTCAGCAATTGGTACCGAACTGAACGTCGGTCGTCTCTTTGGGAATTTGTTTTGCGTGCTAATGCAGATGTGTGACAGGCGGCATCAACTGAGAAGGTTGCCAGACTCGACCAAAACGCAGAAGCGATGCAAGATCGAGTCGAGCAAGCCGGCACTGATGTGGTTGCTACGGAACAGGATGCAAAGCGACTCAAAGATGCGCTATCTGCTGAAAAGGATGCCCAGAAGACTCTGGCTTCCGAGCAGCGGCACCTTGAAGACGATTTGCGCAAGAAACGATCAGAAATCAAGCGCTTGATTGATGAAGAAGACCAAATCGCCGCGAAGATATCGGCTTTGGAAAACGAGATCGTGAGCTCTCATCTGACCAAGGACCACTACGACGACCCAATGGAAGATACTCCGATTGATCAACTCGAACGTGAGAGGGAACAACACATCAACGTGCTCGAAGAACTCGACGATGAGCAAAGGTACGACGCAATTCGTGATGTGGTATCTCTCACAGGTAACCGATCTAATTGATTAAGCACAGGGTTCTTGATTCGATCAAATCCACGATATCAGTGGAAGCAATCGAACGCGCCGTCGCTTGCGAGAACGAATTGGCGTCGCTTCAAGATCAACTTGAGCATTCCAAGAAGAGTTTGACAGCTCTCACTTCTCGTCAGCATGAAGTGACGATGACTCGGTACGTTCTTTTATGTCTGTGCAAGGCGATGAGCACGCTGCTAACCTCGATCTTTTTCATACTACGTAGCTACGAGCGACTGGCTGAAGCACTGAGGACTGTCAACACCAATTTCTCACGCATCTATCGGCTGATGAACGAGGTGATACGGCGCTCACAGTCAATTGAACCATTCAAGAGACCCGCTAACCATCACTGTGTGTGAAGGACGGCGACTGCTACCTCGGCTACTCATCGGAAAAGTCCACTCTGTTTGCTGAAGGCGTCACCTTGAACTGCAAGCCCGATGAAGGCCACTGGCAACCAGTACGTTCTTAGCTCTCCCATGTCGTGTTGAATCCGGTATTGATCGGTTCTCTTGCAGTTCATTGGCTTATCAGGTGGGCAGCAAGTCGTCTGCGCCGTGTCGGTGAGTATTCCCAACGGCTTGTCACATCCAAACCCTGGAGCTCATTCGTCATGAACGCTGTAGCTCATGTTGGCGCTTCAGGCATCGTTTCCCAGTCCGTTTTACGTGTGCGATGGTGAGTTCGATAAAGATCTTGGAGTGAAGTCCGTCCATATTATCCTGACAGGAGTGGAACTACAGAAATCGACGCAGCTCTGGACACAGTGAATGTCAAGAAGCTCGCCGAGTTGCTCCGAGACCAAAGCCGCCAGTCGAACACCCAGTTCCTTATCGTGTCGCATCGCCCCGAGATGTGGGAAGTGGGTACGTTTTTGATTGGCGTCTACGAGTGCGAGAAATCCGCACGAACCGTTTCATGCCATTTTTGAATAAGCGCGCGCCAAAAAATGAATCTGGTGCACGAACGAAACGGTTATCTGCTGCATGGCTTCAAGGTCGAATAGTCTGCGACTGTTCAGGTTTGGTCAATCGGCGGGCGTATTCGAGAGCGATCCAGGTACGATCATAAGGGACCGCGTGCAGAGAAAGCGAATACCCAGGCGAGCGCGGCATTTCAGGAATTGCAACTCCAGCACGTGAATCACGATTGATTACCATGATGGACCTCAACCCGGCAAATCCTTTTGGCGATCTCATGAGCAAAGCGGTCAAGTTGAAAGGCCACCAGCAAGCCCAGCTTCGCACGAAATTCGACTCGTGGCCGCAGTACTTCCAGCACTCGATGTTCATGCAGGAATCCGTCACTTCCGTGCGCGTGAAGCCGTTTCCTGAGCGCATTGAAGCCGCCGAGTCGATGAAAAAGGCAGGCAACAACCACTTTGGCAACGGCGATCTGGAAGAAGCGGTCGCCGAGTACGAGAAGGCTTTGTCCGTGTTCAAGTTTGCCGAGAACATGGATCCAGGCTGGAAAAAGAAGGGAATCGAAGACAAAGACATCAAGGTCACTGACTATACCTGCGAAAACCGAGAGGATCAAGCGCGCTTGGATGCACTCAAGGTCTCATGTTATCTCAACCTGGCAGGTAGGATGCATGGACACTACTCTCCACTGAGATGGGTTTGCATTGTCTTGGGTAAACTGAGATGGGTTTGCATTGTCTTGGGTACTAACTAACGTCTCCCCAAGTGTGCAAGTTCAAGCTAAGAGAGTACCAACTCTGTATCCGCGCGTGCGATGACACACTGGAGATTGAGCCACGAAACGTCAAGGCGCTGTATCGACGTGCTCAGGCGCTGATCACTCCGGCATCCTCCGGCGCTCTCGAGTTTGACCAAGCGCTTGTGAATCTTCAAACCGCGTACGAGATTGATCCGGAAAACCGCGAAGTACGCAAGATGTATCGCGAATTGCGTGAGCTCAAGGCCAAGCAGCGCCAGATCGACAAGGCCACGTTCACGGGCATGTTCAACCGCGGCCACGTCTACGACGCAAACGAAATGCGCAGTGAGGAACAAGTCGAGACCAGTGGCGATAGCCAAGAGGCCCGCGACAAGAAGTTTGAAGCCGAGGTGAGCATTCCTCCCATCCACAGCGCCACTCTCCCTCTCGTTCCGGATCTAATGGATATAATTGTGTGTAGGTACAAGAAGCCGAGAACTTGGCTCGCATGTGTGCCGCAAAGGGCCAAACCAAGCACGCCGAAGAGATTCTCGCAAAGATCGCAGCGGCCAAGCAGGCACGAAGTCGGCGTCGCAAGCAAGTGGATTTCTTTCATCCGACAGCGGAAATGATTGAAGACGCCAAGAAAGAAGGGTACGATTTGTTTCGAACTTTCCATCCATCAACACAACACGAATCTTTCTCACGAGTGTGGATCATCTCTACAGAATCGATCTCACGGATCCCCAAGTCCAAGCAATGCTTCAGCAGCTCCAAGAAGATGAAAAGCGGAAAGAAGAAGATCCCAGCTACCAGCCCCCAGATCGTTCAGCCCCCAGTGCATCGGACTTCGATTCGATCGACGCCATGCTCAAGTCCATGACAAACACGCAAATCGCCGACATGCTGCGTCGCGAGGGCGTCGACTACCACAAAATCACGGACCGCGACCAGTTTCTCGAGACCGCACGCCAAGTGCTGGCCACAAAGCTGGCATCGACCAAGACCGAGTCTTCCAGCAGCAAAAGCAATTCGTACTTCTGGACTGTGTTCGTGTTTGCCATCGCATGGACAATGCTGCGATTGTACAGCACGGGCGGGCTCGCAACGTTCGCGCGTGCGATCACCAATGTGGTAAGTGGACGAGATGGCGCACTCGCGCATCCAAGTCGCCACGACACGGACGACTTCTTTGACGATTGACACTCGCAGCAGCCACGTTTGACGCAAGAGGTTCCAAAAAAACCTCGAGGTTGGTTTGGCATTTAATTGTACTTGTTTTTTTCTCACTAAACTTTGTTTTGTTCTCCGGCTATCGACATGCAATCGGCGTCTCCTTGCGAGAGTCGTCGCGTCCTCATCCTCATCATCCTCATCACCCTCTAAATGATCAAACTCGGGTCGTGCGAGCCCGTCGACGATGCCGACGACACGGCTTCGTGGCGAGGCGGCAAGTGCGACGACGACAGCGTCATCACATGCGTCGTCGTGGGGGACAACTCGGCCGACACGGCCGACGACGACGCCGTGTTGCTCGCGGCATTCGACTGCAAATGCGGCGGCCGCTCGCGCGAGATCGTGACTTCGACGCGCTCAAATTGCTGCGTCACGTGTTCTTCGAGCTGCTTGCGCAAGTGCAACGGCGACCGCGCGAGCGCCGCCTCGTCCAGCATGCCCGTCGACACAAACGACGACAGCGGTGTGCCGTTCACGGGATCCGAGTTGGGCACATCGGGATCGCTGTCCGTGTTGGTCGCGTCGTCGGCAGCGGAAGACGACGATGGCGGCGGTGGCGGTGGTGGCGGTGGCAGCAGCTCACACTGAGACTGAGACGGAGCCTGTGTCGACTGCGGAGACTGTGGCGGCTGTGGCGGCTGGGGCATCTGGATGGGTTGAGGAGCTACAAACTGCGGGTGGAGCTCATGCACAAGGTTCGTGACTTCGACCAGCGCGTCGGGATCTTCACAAAAGTAAGTAAAGTCCTTGAACGTAGGGTCTTGCACCGGTGGCGTCGACTTGCGGCCGCCGCGGCTCGACACGAGCGCCATGAAACCCTTGGGCCGCGACTTGTCGGTGGGCGACTGCACTTCACGGTGCGCGTCCATCTCCGTAAACTCGGAATCCACGTATTCGACATCCAGTGGCGACGAGAGGCTCGGTTTCCACGGAGGTGTGAGCTTTTTCTGGAGCAACCGGTCCCAGTCAATGCTCTTAAAGTACGGGTGGCCGAGAATGTCGCTGATCTTGATGCCCAGTCGTTTGGTCGAGTCTTTTTGCAGAAACTATTGCGTAAAAAGCAGATATGGTCAGGTCAGGTCCACGATCAAGACGTCAAGCAAACGGAGACAAAGACAGGGGATACGTACGCCAATGAGGATACCCTTGAGCTCGGGTGCCAGCTCGGGCTTTTCTGGAAACGTGAGCGGCTCGTTTTGGATCTTGTGGTACATTTTCTCAATGTTGCTGTCGTAGAACGGCGACTTGCCCACGCTCATCTCGTACAGCAGGATACCCAAACTCCACCAGTCGGCAGCCTTGCCGTACGATCGCTTGGCCTTTGGCAGCAAGAGCTCGGGCGCCGTGTACTGCGGCGAGCCGGCCATGGTCTTGGCGCCATAGTAATTCGACACGTGGAGCTTCGCGAGTCCAAAGTCCACGAGCGCAATGTGGCCGTCGCCGTCAATCATCACGTTCTCCGGTTTGATGTCACGGTACAAAATGTCGTGCTGGTGCAAGTGGTGGATGCCCAGCACGAGCTCGGCCGTGTAAAAATGCGCTCGCGCCGCGGGTATCCGGCAGCTCGCGCCCTTGCTCATGTGGTGGAACAGATCGCCACCACCGTAATAGTTCATGCCCAAAAACAGCTTCGTGCGGCTCTGGAACGCGATGCGAAGACCAGCGATAAACGGGTGGTGGATGTTCTGCGCGACCCGCATCTCCGTGAACGAGCTCTCGATATCGTACTTGGTCATCTTGCTTTTTTCCAAGATCTTGAGCGCGTAGATCTGGCCGTCGCTCTTTTTCACGGCATTCACGACCGTGCCAAAGCCGCCCTTGCCAATCACATTGTACACGGTAAAGTCTTTGAGCGAGATGCTCAACGACCGCGTGGACCGCACGGCGGCATCCGACATTTCCGTAAACGGGTTCTTCACGCCAAAGCTTTTCCAGTTGGCAGTCAGCGTCTTTGGGTCCACTTCGAGCTTGAGCTTGAGAATGCGGCCGTACGGACCGAGCTGCACCTTGTGCGTAAACTGCTGCGTGAGCGTGTGGCCATTGAGCTTGCTCTTGAGTTTTTCTTCGCCCTTGATGACCAGCGACTTGCCGTCCGTCGACGTCGACGCCACGTCCAGCACCGTAAACTCGAGAATCTCCACGTTGCTATAGTACGCGCCCAGGAAATGCAGCGAGCCTTCACGTCCGAAAAAGTCGCTGTGGAACGGCACGTGCTTCGGGTAGTTGGTCGAGAGCACCAAGTCCTTGTTAAAGTACGCCATAAAGTCGTGGATGCGCGCGACTTCGCCACAGATCACGCGACGGTACAGATCGTACGCGGCCTCGGTGCGCATATCGGGCAGCAGCCCGTGGCGGTAGCGGCCGTACACGAGCTTGTTGTTTTTCTTCATGGCCGTGCAGTCCACACCGGCCTCGAGAAAGTACACCCACATGAGCTGCTCCATCTCCGTGGGCACACTGCAGTGAAACACTTTGCCCTCGGTCGTCTCAAACGAAAAGTCGTGTCCCTGGCCGCTTTTCGACACTTTTTCCAGCTTCACCGACGCCACATTCACGCGGCCCTTGAGATGGTCGCGGTTGCGCGCGTCCACTTTGTTTTCATAGTACGACAAGTTGTTGCCCTCGAGCGTGAAGAACCGCACTTTCCAGTTGCGCACGAGATGCCCGCGCTTAGTCACGTAGCCTTCCCACTCGACGATCGGCAGATCCAGCGACTCGACCGCCGTGTCTTCGCCCAGCATTGTGCCATTGCCCACGCTATGCGCCGAGTCCACACTTCCGTGGCCGCGGTGGCTGCTGCTATTGTTGTTGATGCGTCGCATCGTATTGAACAGCGGATTGTCGAGGATCTTGCTGGACGAGCTCTTGGGCGGACCGGATCCACTGCTTCCATTGGGCGTCGTGCTGCCACCAGAGGACGAGTAGCCGCTCGTGCCGTGGACGGAGTTGCGGCGCGTGGCGTCCGTATCTTGGGCCGGTGGCGGCGGCATGTCGATGCCATTGAGTCGCGCAAGAGCGCCATTGTCAAAAGCGAGCGTGCCAGGGCCGACCATGGAGCTCAATGCAGTCGTAGAGGCCGATGTCGGTGCGTTCTTGCGCATGCTGCGTTGCTGCTCGACCTGCGCGCTGCTGCTGAGCTCATTGCTCGTGCCCACGCGCCGCATACCAGTGGCAGCGGAGGCCGCCAGTGCGTCGCCGGGCTTGCTTAGCTCAGCGCCCATGACGAGAGATCCGAGATCTTGGAGCTGAGAATGGAGAGATGGAGAATCGGGTGGCAGTCGAAACCCTCGAACGACGACGACAACGACGAGTACACGCTTCTCAGTTGATGTGTGCTTCTCGTCACTGGACTCAGCACGACGATGTGCAGTTACAGCACGCACAGACAGATGACTCGCTGACTGGATGTACTGTGCGTCACGTGCGTGGTCGTTCGGTTGTCGCTTGGAAGTATGGAGGGGGAGGTCCGCGCCGTCTGCCTGCCTTCTTAGTGGTAGGTGAGTGGGTGGCGGCTCTCGTTTTTCTTAGGCTAAGAAAACCCGGAAGATGTAGACGCCGCAAATACAGAGGAATCGGACGACCACTGTCGGATGCGCTTCCGCTTCCTGTGAACCCGAGATGTACAGCCGCGAGGGAGTAGCGTTTCTCCGGTGCTGTCGCTTTTTTCGCTTTTTTCCAGCGGCTTGCGTTCCTCGATGGACGACGACCCAAGCAAGCAAGCAAAAATGCCCCAAGCCTCTGTGATGGATGCGGGATAGACATTGCAGAGTGATGGTCTCATGAGCTCCCCACAATCTGGCGTGCGACGAGGAGTCGAACGGCTCTTGTACAGAGAGATACAAAGATCCTCGATGGTGATTCAGCCAATCAAAGAGTCCCGATATCTATTTTAGACAAATCAAAAGGGCCAAATCGGGGACAGATGGGGGTAGGTGATAGGTGATTGTTCGGATTACGGGTGTGGGACTCTGTCTCTCTCTGGCAAGGGACTCATTAGGGATCTGAGTCCGTCTTGTCTTGTCTTTGGGACAATTCGGGACATCATCTGATTCCTACTCAGCAATCGGGATCACCACTGGAAAACCCAAAATTCCAGAATTCCGTGTACGAAATCAAACCTCCGGAAACCAACAACCAAAACTCACAGTCAACTCAAAATGGTGCGACCAAAGCTCAACTTGGCGGGCGTGTTTCTCTCGGGCGTCACGGGCATGACGCTCGCGGGTGTGTCGCTGCTGGCGTACATTCGCTTTGAGCACCCGCAGCAGTTCGCGGAGACGTCGGTGCGCATGTCGCGACCGGAATTCGCAGACGAAGCGACCAAGAAATGGGGCGTTTTCGGTACGGGTCTTGGTGACGCCATCCCGCAGAGCATCAAGAACTTGTTCTGGATCGACAACCTTCCTGAGCGCATTGAGCTCCAGAAGAAGAAGCACGCGCAGCAGATTCGAGACTCGCTTGAGGAGCTGCGGCCCAAGGACAAGTAAATAAAGTAGTACTGTCGCATTCTGTTTTGAAGTAGTAATATTCTTGATAGTATCACTAATAGTACTACTATTTACCGTGGCGGCAGAATGGGGTACAGCACACCCGCTGGCACAAAGCGCGAGTGGCGCGTGTCCTGAGCAAGCGCACGGTCGTCGTCATCGTAATCCTCCTCCTCCCCATCATCCTCCTCCTCCTCCTCCTCCTCTGCTTCGTGGCTCTCGTCGTCTTTCAGACGATGAGAATAGTACCGTGACGGCGAGTGGCTGGACCGTGTGAGATCTTGTTCGTCATGGTAGTCGCGCACCGCGAGCTCTAATTTGCTGGTACTGCTCAGCAACCCACGGCTTCCACTCCGCCATCGTCGTTCGTCATCCGGATCCTCCTCCTCCTCCTCCTCATCATCATCATACGCCTCGTCGTCCTGGTCCAGCTCATCCATGCCGCCATTACCACCACCTCCTCGCAGCACTTCCATTCCCGTGCGTAAGAACCCACGATGGTATCGGAGACCGTCACTCTGTTGTTGCTGTTGTTGTTGCTGTGGCTGCGGGAGCCGCCCGTGGATCGCGGACGTCGCCATGGTACCCACACGCACGTCCCAGCCAGAGGCATCGCAGCGATCGTCGCCACTGAACTGGAGATGCTGCTGCTGCTGTGGGCGGCGATGCGGTTTACGGGGCATGCGCTTGCCCGTCGTCGACACCGATGTTGTTGGAAGCTGCGACGGAAAGTACGGCGGGTACACTGGGGAGATGAGCACGTCCTGGCGCATCCCAAACTCATTGTAATGCCGCACGAGCTGCGGTTGTGGCGCTGGATGGGCTGCTGCTGCAGTAGCTGCTTGGTGTGTGGCGCTTGGATCCGATGCCATCATCAGTTGCCGGTGGCGGTGGCGCTGGCCTCCGCCTCGTGCCGTGTGGGGCTGCTGCTGGTGATGCTGGTGATGCTGCTGCCGTTGACGTGGCCGTGTCGCGTGAGGGCGTGGCTGCTGATGTTGATGTTGCTGGTGTTGCTGCTGTGGCGCCATCGTGTACGGTGGAAGCCGCGACTCGGACGGCTGCAGTTGCAACTCACCTGAGCCCATGGTGACGTTCGCGCCATTCGGCAGCAACGCCTTGGCCGTGTCGTTGATCTTCTGGATCATCGAGATCGCCTGCACACTCGTCGGGTTCATCGCTGGCAGGTTCATCGCCGGCACGCGCACTCGATCGAGCACGGGATTGCGCTGCGGCACGAGCGTCTGCGTAAACTGCTCGGCCATCGTGACCGTGGCCTGCACGGCTTCGTCTCGTCGCAGCGATTTCATGTACAAGTCGTACTCGTACGCGCGTCCAATCCTGCTCAGCAAGTCTTCACCGGCCATGTTTTGCATATCGTACTGGCGCCGCAGACTCTGCAGTGCCAACTGGACTTGGAACGTCTTGTTCACTTCAATCACCAAATCGATCTTGGCTTCTTGCAGCATTCCTTCCGTCTTTTTGCGCGACGCACGCGTTTCCGCAAGCACCAGCAGCAAGCCATCAATGTCGGCAAGCAGCATGCCACGTCGGTTTTCACTGAGCTTGAGCCAGCGCATTTGCTGGTCATTGGTGGCCGTGAGCATGGCGATCTCGTCGGCCTGCGAGCACACGACGCCCTCCAAACTCTGCACGAGATCCGTCTTGTTTTCAATCTCACGCTGCAGTTTCCGCACCTGCGCGTCCAGTTTGCTGCGTCGAAACTTGCTCATGCGCGACACTTTGGTCAGTCGCCGCTTGCCGTCGGCGTCCATCTCGCCAAGTGCACTGGACGGGATCCGAAGGCCGGAGCCGCCCTCCATTTCCACAGATGCCAATTCGCCATTCAACCCGACGCTAAAGCCCGTGCGCCGCGACGCCATGCGGGTCATCCGTTCCCGCTCTTCTTCCTGGAGCTCGTCTTCGTCGTACTCTTCTTCAAAGTCAAGCGGTTCGTCGTCGTCGTCCAGCACTTTCTCCAGATCAAGCTCCCTACCAAACGTATCTTTGACCATCCGCAGCAACTCGCGCAGTGCTTCGTCCATCGGGTATTCGTCCATCTTGACTAAAGCCAAGATGGCCTGCAGCTCACGCAAGAACTTGGAGATTGTCTGCTTGGACGACGAGCTCTGCAAGTCGCGCTGCTGTTGGTCGCGCTGCAAATCCTCTTTCTCACTGAGTAGCATTGCGTGCTGCTTTTGAGACGTCTCCAGTTGCTGCTGCCGCGTCTTGGCGTCTTTCTCAGCGACTTCTAGTGTCTTGGTCAGCTCGGTGATGGTCGCGGCATTGTCACGGTTCACGTACGTGACTTCACGAAGCTGCGAGCTCGTGACTTTGAGCTCCACTTCCAGCTTGGTGACTTGTTCTTTCGAGCTTTCTTCAAACATCTTGAACCGCTCACGCAACGACGTCAAGCTACAATTCCATCAGTTCAGTCAGAAGATACGCTTGATCAAAAAGTCGATGAAGCTGACTCACTTTTTCGACGACTTTTCATAGTTTTTCTCCACTTCTTGGAGCTGATGGCGTAGCTGCTCGGCCGTGCGTTCCGAGTGCAGAAACGCCTGCTGGCCAGCCGAAAACACGCGCTTGGTCTGCTGCAGTTCCGAGTCCAGCGCCTCCAGCGACGATCTCAGATTCCAGATCTGTTCTTGGTCTTTTGTGCGCTCGAGCTTCATATTCTCAATCTGGTTCTCGAGCTCGAGCTTTTGGTTGAGTAGCCGTTCAATGCGAAGCTTGTCCTGCGCACGCATGCCCGTGTTCTGCTTCTCGGCCGTCAGCAAATTGCATTTCGCCTCTAGCACGCCGACTTGCACTTTGCCTTCGTCGATCTCGGCGCCCAGCCGTGCGATCTCTTGGACGTAGCGCGTCGTGTGTTCCATTTCGGCATCCAGTTGCGCTTTCATCGCATGGAGCCGCTCTTCGAGATGCGCCTGGCGGCGTGTGCTGTCCATGAGATCGTGCTCGACAGCCGCCTTAAGTACGTTGATCTCCTGCAGGTCACGCTGCACTCGCTCCACGTGGTCTTGCGCTGTGAGCTTGTCCTTTTCCAGCTTTTCCTTGTCCATGTTGAGCACCACCACGTTTTGCTTGAGCGTCTCACACGTCGCACGCAACGCCTGGTTCATGAACAGCGTCTCGTGCATGCGCTTGGCGTAATTGGCCTTTTCCGACTCGATCCGCTCCAGCTCGCTCTGCAGTTTGCGGGTCTCTTCTTCCAGCGTAAACTTTTCCGTGAGTGCGTTGAACCGCTCGGAATTGGCGACCTCAAAGTCCTTGCGCGCGTCGTCGATCTGCGCGTTCAGATTCTTTTCCACGTCTTCATGCACCAGAACGTCGAGCTTGAGTAAGCGGAGCTGCTCGGCCAGATCCGCGATCGTGAGCTGCATGTCGGCCATACTAGCACTGGCGGCACTCGCGTCCGTCGCGAGTTTGGCGATCAGTTCGCTTTTCGTGGCGCTTCGCGTCAGTTCGTCTTGCAGCTGCGACTCGAGACCGTGGACATGCGTATCCATGCGAAGCTTTTCGTTCATAAACTCTTCCTGCATTTGCTGGCGCCAGTCCTGCGTCGCCTGCTTGAACTTGAGCATCGCCATCTCGTACTTGCCGTTTTCGCATTGCTCGAGAAGCAGTAAAAACGTGAGCCACACGTTCGATGAGACGTGCTTTTCGACACTGGGTGGACAATGCGACGCGATCTCGTTGATGATGTTGTGGAAGCCGTTGGTGTACACGTACAGCGCACGGTACACGCGATCCACGAGATCTTTGGGCATGCCCAGGCGGTACAGCGTCCAGCGGTCGATCCCTGCTCGTGCCAGCGGCCCGCTCTCGCCTCCACGCCGGCGGAACCCGAACGCCTCTTCCTCGTCCTCGATCGGATCGTCACTCGTAGCTCCTCGCACGTCTGGCCGTTGCAGTAGCGCCTCCATATCGCTCGCAGGTACCAGGAACGCACCCGACGTCTCCAGATGCAAGTTCACCCACTCCTCTGCGATCATCGAGTCGTGGAGCGCCGAGCCCATTGTTGTGGACTTGCTCGGAGACGACGGCGATTGCTGGTGGTCTGTGTGGGTGGCGCTGATCCCATCGCCATCGCGTTGTCCTGCGTCGTTGCTTTGGTCGCCACCACTGATGCGACCGTGGCGTGCGCTTTTGGCTGCAGCTGCAGCGTCGCGATTCAAACGCGAGATCTCGAGCTCGGCTGGTGTCACGAAGGGCATCAGTCTTGCGCTGACGGCGGCCAGCGACGATGAACTGATATCTACAGTATCAGAGAACAACAGTGACTCCCGCGTCAGTTAACTGATCGTTCACCAATCAAAAGGGACTAGCCGGTGCCACGTACCGACTCCATGGAGTAGTTGCTTGGTGGGGGAATTCGTTTTCTTCTTCTTGTCTGGACTGCCACTGCCATCAACTGTAAATGCGCCAGTGCCATTCTTTGATCGATGCGGAGACACCGCCGATGAGTCGCGTTTGTCGTCGTCATCCGCGTCGTTCTTGCTAGACGACGCAGTCGGCGCTGGTTCTGTGACCACAGACTCGACTTGAGGTGTCGTGTCGTCTCCACATGTTGCTTCCGTCGCTGGGATAGAACTCATGCTCGCGTGGTGGAAGGCGACCAAGTCATCTACCGGCGTTCTTCTCTCGCCGTTGAATAGAATGCTGTACCAACACGCCACTCCAATGAGCGATGTGGCGCATTTTCTATTTTGTACGGTACCCGTTCCACAATCCATTTTTGGATTTTGCGTATTCATGCGTCACTTGCTCTTCCACTCGTTCGCTTCTTGACTGAATGGCTCACTAGTGGTCGCTTGGCCGTAGCAGTCGTCACAGCGGCACGTGGTGCCGACGCCATCGCTGTTTTAGCCGTGTCACTCGGTCGTGTGGGGCGATTCGCGATCCTTGAGACGTTCTCTCGGCCAGTTGCCTTGAGCAGCTTCTTGGTTGTTGTTGTAGTTGCCATCGCTTTCACAGCCTGAGACGTTGGCAACACACCACCACCACCACCACCACCACTACGTACTGTGCGTCGCGGTTTCCGTAGCTCTCGCTCGTCGTGTTCCGACTCGGAGATTGTCGAGATGCTACCGCAGTCGCTTTCAAACACGAGCGTTTTGATGGCACTGCGGCTTCTCCCACTGGCCATGTCATCCACCACGGGTGCGCACGGGATCTGCTGTAGACGCTTGGAGATCCGTTCTTGCAGCAACTGGATATCGGCATGGATTCGGCTCGTGCGGGCATCAATTTGGAGCTCTTCGGCACTTGGCTCAATTGTGATGGGCAGAACGATCTCCTTCGCAGGTTGCTGTGGTTGTATTTCGCGCTCTGGCCGCGCATCGACCGCACAGCTATTCAGTACCTGCTGCTGTTCAACTGCCAGCGTCGCGACCGGACTGGAGCTATGGCTACGACTCTCAGGCACAGCCTCTTGATCACGCGCTGATGATCTCTCTTTCCAGGGTTTGTGCTGCTCTTCGTCGCTGCGGGACATCGCATGTGGCTGCGGATGGGGACTCGTTCGTGGGTCATTGTTTCCGTGCGACTGGTGAGTATTGAGACGCACCGAGAGCGCAATGATCTGGTCGTTTTTCTCACTGAGCAAGCGCTGGAGCTCAGCATTCCGCACGGCATCTTCCTGCCGCAAGTTCTCCAAGCGGGTCTTCTCGGCACGCAACTCGAACCGTTCCTGCTCGTGGGCTTTTTCGTGGTCGCCGATCTCCGCGCACGTGCTCGCGATTCTCGCTTCGTACTCTTGCAGTCGTTTCACCGTGTCATCACGCTCGCGTTGTTCAGCTGTGAGCTGCTGAGTGAGATCGTGGATCGCCGTGCGCAGCGCGCGCTCTCGCTCCTCCATAGTGCGCTGTATCTCTGTATTCTGGGCCGAGAGGTCTCGTATCCGTACTTGCATCGTCGTCTTTTCTTCATTCACAGTGTCCACGGAGCGCGCTGCAGCCTCTGCGGCCCTCTTGAGCTCCGTGATCTCCGCTGTCAGCACCTGGTTCTCCCCATGCAGCTCATCTATTTGACTTTTCAGGGACGTTTTCTCTTTCTCCAAACCATCGAGTCGCTGGCCACGCTCCTTCTCTGACCGCTGGGTATCTTGGAGCTGTTTCTCTAGTGCGACCATCGCACGCTCGCGCGTCAGCAGCTCTTCCTGGTACGTTTTGATATCGTTGCTCTGCGAGTCGGTCTGCAGCGCCAACTGGCGTATTTGCTCACACAACGAGATCGAACGGTCGTTAATCTCAAGCAGTTCATCTTCTGCATCTTGTTTGCCCTCGGCAAGCGACTGGGAATGGCGCTTGGTTTGAGCAAGCGTGTGCTTTAGTTTCACCAAATGCTGGTGTTTCCATTGCGACCACACAAAGCCCACCAGCGCCTTCGATCGTTGACTGGCGAGCACGCCATGCAGCGCGTGGCATCGACGGCGACGCTTTGTACACGTCGACCACAAAGCCATCGCTTTCTTCACCAGCGCTAGCTGCCGGCGCGTGCAGGCATGACGCACAAACACCTGACGCCTCTTCTCACGACGCAGTCGATGCACGGCGTCACACAGTGCGTGGAAATGGAACTGCAGCTCACGGTGCTTGTTTTGCCTGAGAAAGACCGCATTTTCACGGGTCCCGCGCTTCCACGCGGCCCACGTCTTGCGTAGCAACTTGACGAAATAGTGCTTGAACGCCTTGGACGCGCCCTGCATGTGGCGCTTGCGTGCGATCGAGTATACTTTCCAGTGCATCCACAGCTTACGCAGGCGTCGGTGGTTCAGGTGGCGCGTAGCGAGACTCAGCGCTCGCTGGGTCGCCATTCGATCGCAGCCAATCGAACGCCACGCCACGAAATGGGATCGTAGCCTCTCGTGTCGTGTGGATCTCGCACGGTCGCGTCTTATTTGGAGCTGCTGGAATCGCATGCGCCAGAGAGTCCACGCGCGTTTCCGAGTGTGCTGTTGATGCAAAAGTTCACATTTTGTCATGCTCTTCCACGCCATGAAATACCGAGTCTTGGCTTTGGCTTGCCGCTTAACAACGAGCGCATTCGCTTTGTCTCGTTGTGGCCGCGCGATCGACAGCACAAAGATCTTCCACTTGCTCAACACCAGTTTCTTCCAATTGGTCGTGTTGTGGCGTGCGTAGAAATGATGAAGCCGTCGCAACTGGCGACTGCGACGCGTGCGGTGCCTCCACGCGTCGAAGCCCGTAGACAGACACTGCCGCGTTGTTGCGTTTTGCTGGTCAGCCTGCATGCACTGCATGAGCTTCAGCACGTGTGTCTGCTGGCGCCATTCCGCCACGATGCGCTGCAAGAGATGCGACTGCCGTAGCGCCTGCGTGTGCACTGCGATCACTGAGATGCGAGTGAGATTCGCCCACTCCGTCAAGTGGCACCGCAGCAAACGTAGGTACTGGCGCTGGCGAATCCGTCGAAGCTGCTGCTGGATCCACACTTTGCGGCGCCAATTCCAAAACGAGTCGTGCTGGAAAATGAACTGCCGCTTGCGCTGTACGTGGCGAAGTTGTCTCGCCCAGTGGCAGTGGCGGATCCACGTGGCAAAGAACCGACGCAACATCGTGGGACGTGCGACAAACGACACTCTGGTCGCGATTTCCGCTTTGATCACGCGGCGCTCTCGGTCTTTTTCGGAAAGCGATTGCTGGAAGCTGGCGAGTTGCTTGTGCATCGCAGCGACTTGCTGCCGCAGATCGAGTTCACGCTGCTCCGACTCCATCAGCGCCGTAATGTATTTCTCTTCACGAGCTTCTAGTTCGTGCTGGCGATCACTCAGAAAGCGAGGATGATGGGAGACGGCGTCACGAGAGCCCTGATTACGGGCGGATCGGTTGTGTTGCTCCGGTTGCTGGTGCTCGTCATCGCTCTCTCCATTGTCGAATTGGGATCTTTCATCATCTTCGCATACAGTACGCAGTTCTTGAGGACGGTTGACCCACCGCTGCTTGACAGGATCCTGTTGCCTTGAATGCTGAGCACTGGATGCCGTCACGACAGCATCGCTGCGGAATCGTCCAGGCGAGTCGTGATGGTCCATAGAGAAACCACTGATCGAACGCGTGTCTCCACTGCACACGGTCTCCGTTGCTGTCATCCTGCACGAGTCGACGTCGCTGAACTCATCACATCTTGACTTGGACACTGTGGCTTCCTGTAGTGGCTGGAGATCAACTTGATCTTCATCACTCACTATGAAGGATCTAGATGCGTGTGCGTACTGGAGAGACGTCGTAGTTTTGGCTCGTGTAGTTGGTCTGGTTGGAGGCAAAAGCCGTGATGGGGCACTTGGCTGTCGCAGTGTGAAATTGTGGATCGCTTCATGGAGAGTCTTGTTCCCAAACTCACCCGAGCGAAGCATACGCCGAAGACTGGTTTGGTCGGGCTTTGCTGTTTCTTCTTTTGTCTTCTCTGGGTTCCGTGGTCGCGATCGCTGCGCATCCTGAGCCTGGTGGCTTGCGTCTTCGATCGTGGGCTCATGGACTACCGTATCCGGACAACGGTTCCCGTCGCGATAACGTTGATCTCTGGCTTGAGGCTCTCGGGGTCTTTCATTCACTGGCACGGCCTCTCGTTGTTGAAGTACAGCGCGCTGACGTCGCTGGTGCGGATTCATCACGACCAACTGCCGCTGCTTCTCCACCATTTCGTGGCGATTGCGCTCACACTCGCCACGCAAATTCGCGATCGTTTGCTGCTGTAGCTGCAGCACGTGGACGTACGCGTCTTCCCACACACTGCATTCTCGACGCATCTCTGCTGGCAGTTCCTTGTCCTTGGCGTTCCATTTTCGCACCACTAAAGACGACGCCGCTGATCCGTTAGCTAGCTTGAAGAGCAACTCCTTGGCCTTGATCTGTGGCGTTCCATCCATCAGTTTCGTTCGTGTGCGTGCGATGATCGCCAGCATCTGAGCCTCCAGCACCTCGCGTTCTTTTGCACTCAGCGTGTCTTCCACTCGCCACACTCTCAGCAAGCACTCAATATTCACACCGCTCTGCGGACTCGGTAGCTGATCAAACCGTCCCGTGATCGCGTCACGAATCACTAGACACTGCAGCTCACTGAGCACTTGGATCCACACGGTGAGCCGCTGGAGCTTTTGGATTTCCGTGTGGTTTTGTATCGCCATCTCTCGCAGTGCGCGGTCTTGTGAGGCGACCAGCGGCGCCAGTTCTCGCTCGTGCTTGGAGATCTCGATCGTGTCCAAAATGTGGAGTTGGCGCAACAAATCGATGACCCGCAGTCGGTAGTTGGGCTGATTACACAGCGGATTGCCCATGAGATTGAGATGCCGCAGCTGCGGAAGTTGCTGGAGCTGCTCCACGTCACTGAATCGCGCAAGTGCGTTGTTCGCCAGCGACAATAAGCGCACGCTCTTGAACTGGACGATACCGTCAAGCGAGCGGAGTTCGTTCTGGCTCAGGTACAGCGCCGTGATGTGGACGCCGAGCGTCGGCGGGATCACTCCGATGGACGTGACTCCCTTGGCGACGGCGTTGAGCTTGGATCCGTCACAGAGCTTCATGCCGTGCTGCTTGAACGCATCCACCAGTGACTTGCGCGTAGTCTCCTTGGCCTTTGGCTTCTTATTGGTGGATTGTTGGCCATTTTGGGGGCGATTCACGGCGCGTGAGAGAATCTTTGGCCGAGTGGACGACGCTGGGAAGGGTAGAGGCGGAGGTGGAAGTGGAGTCGGCGCCATGCGCGCGAGATACTGCTGGAAATACCCGGCACGCTGCTGACTGTGGAGCGCTCCATTCGCCGGGTCTTCCATGGCTTCCAGTACACTATTGAAAAGCAGACTTGGTGCTTCACCACGTCCAACTCTTGCTTCTTCTCAGTGGTTTCGATGTTAGCGTGTTTGCATGCGTTTAGTTGACACAAATGGGCGCGAAAGCGTAGCGCGCGGCGGTCATATTCTTCTTGTTTCCGTCAAATCCACCAAGCGTCACGCCACGTTCAAAACAACACCAACAAGAAACAAATCGATTGGCTAATATCCACATCATACCGTTTCGTGATTGGTTGAAATAGGTTTTTCGAAATTCGGTCTGCGCGGGAAAGTTGAAGGAAGTGACTGAACCTCTGAGTTGAGGAGTTGAGGAGTTCGTTCCGAGTGTATTTCAGTTGGACTTTATCATCTTCCTACGCTCACCGATACAGTACAGTGCTCCTCACTTCTTCCCCTTGTCTTCTATCCACGTCATGTAGTCGTCAATCAGCACGGGCCATGCCTCGTTTTCGTCGTAGTCGGTGTACGATTCCTTCACCTTGAAGAAAAACTCAATCAGCAGATCCCACGTGTCGCGCGTCACGCCCTTGCACGGCTTCTTCTCGTCCAGGAACTCGAGCCAGTCGCCCGTGAGCTTGGGGAATCGCTTTGACAGCAGCAGCTCCCACATGGGCGTAGCAATGTCAATGCCCAAACTCTTTTGGCCGGGCTCTTTCGAAAAGCCAAACACAAAGGAGTAAAACTTCTTGAAATTCGCGTCGCTCTCAATGAGCGAGGGCAGCGTGGCCACTTCGGCCTTGAGCTTGTCAATCGAGTCGCAGCACAGCGCCTTCATGCCGCGCGTCCACTCCTTGCGCGTGAATGCGCACATGTACGCCGCCTCCATCTTCCATGCGATCACCAGCACGCCAATATCCTGTGGGTCGACGCCCACGTCTTCGCAGAACTTGAGGATACCGTCTTCGTTGATCTGGTCTTCTTCATCATCAGCATCTATAGAGATAGAAGCAAACAGGCGCAGTGGGTGGTTAGCGAGAGGTAACTCCAAAACAAAAGTCTCATCGAGTTTACTTACCGGCGTACTGATCGAACCAAGCCTCCACGGCTTCGGTCGAAATCGAGGAATCGTTGGCGCTAGTCACCAGCAGAGAAGGCATACAGTTAGCCAGTCAGATTTCTTTGTACAAGTATCGCAGGATGTGAAGGAGACTTACTTGGTGTCGATGCTCTCGCCGCCATTTGCGTAGAAATCGTCGACTGCGCGCGCCAGATCCCACTTGAACATCTCCAGATACGACTTGGCCGTAGCGTCCCTACATCATCATAGAACAGTCTACTCAGAAACGGGCAGTGTTCTCTTCCCATGTGCGCGACACACGTACGTGGCATTGGTCGTGCTCTTGAACCGCGCGACCTTGTCTTTCTTATCCTTGGTCATGTACGACGACTGATACAGCATAGACAAAATGATGATCCATCCATCAGACACTTCCACCGATCACCATATTCCCCCTCAGACATGCACAGCCGCCATGGGTTCATTATTCTCACCATCGTGTGCGACAGCTTCTCACTATCGGAAGGAATTCTTGTGAGTTGGGAGTCAACCGAGTTTGGGCGATGCATTCTACTTCGATTAGTAGCCCCTAAGTTCTACCCAGTGGTGTGGACCACACAATTTCCATCAGCATCCTGGAAGTGCCACAGGTGAAAATGGACGCCACGAAGTTCGATCATGGTTCATTCACCGTGTTGAGAACGAATGAATGAAATGGCTCCGGACACGTGATGATGAAAATGCAACAAATGTATCTCTTGTATTAGAGCGGTAAATGGTTTAAATCGAGTGCACATGCAAAAAGGGAAGCCAATAAAGAGCCGTCGACAGCAAACAAATCTGCCAAGACCAAAAAGTAAAAAAAAAGAAAACAATCCTACAAGTACAGGGGTCAACGAACACGTTGACGTGGGGTGTGGTGGTGGGTGGGAGCTGGCTCAGACCCAGAGCGCAGTCGTCACAAAGCGGCCGCCTTCACGCACGCGGTTGGTCGCGACGTGGCTGCGGCCAGAGTAACGAGGTCCGCGCTTCCAGTTCCTTCGGTGGCGCTTCTCCAAGTAGCGGTGGAGCGCGTACTTCTTGTACGCCGTCTTGTCGCTCTTGCAGATCCAGCACGACGCCGGGTCGTGGCGGTACTCCGCCGCGTCCTTGGTCATCTCCGACGCCACCTTCATCGACGCAGTCGACTTCTTCTTCTCCTGGCACGACTTGGGCGAGACCGCCGACGAGACCATAGCACGAGGCGCTGGCACGACACCCGTCACGGGCTTGAACGTGAAGCCTGGGGCTCCAAATCCAAGGTCCATGCGCGGGATCTCCACACGCGGGATACGCGAGTCAATGTTCTTAAACACGTCCGTACAGATCACACTGCGCGGGTCCAACGGCGCCGCGGTCGCCCACACTGGCGCCGCTGGCACAAACGAGCCGCGACCGGCACTGCACACACTGCTACAGTCATCGGCATCGTCCTCGTAGTCCGAGTCCTCCATCGACTCATCGTCCTCCTCGTCATCCTCCGACGTCTCCGCCACCGGCTCGGTCGTGTTCATCGCAGTCTCCTGCTCGGCCACCAGCGTGTCAAACATCGACGAAAGCTCGTCCACGTTCACCACGTCGTTCTCCAAGTCGCCAATCCAGTCGCCCGTCACTTCCGCGCCCGTCGCCACCTCTTCGTCGCACGGCAAAGGGAAATCCACCATGCCACCTTCGAGTTCCTCAAAGATCGCCGACAGATCCTCCACATCGCGCGCCAGCTTGTCGTCGTTCAGCTTGTCCAGCAGTCCACTGTTCGGCGCCGCAAACAGCGCGTCGCCACGCTTGCTCACGACACCAAGCGGCGGCAACGTGCCGATGTCGTCGCTCCATCCCGCCGTCCAAAGCGTATCTTGTTCCACTTGACTCAGCATCTTGTTTGTCTTGTTCTTGTTCTTCTTCTTGTTGTTCTTGTTCGTGTGTTCTTGTGTTGCTTCTCTTTCCAATATTCATTCGAGGAAACCATCCTTCTAATCCGATCTACCTTGTCATCTTTTTCTCAAGTACGTTCCACCTCTTCCTTGTTCTTGTACAGTAGTTGTTTGTTTAAACCACTCGTAGACTCAACAAACTTCTCTCCATATTCATGATAAATACGGACAGAAGAGAGTGAGATTCGTTAAGTGTCTAAAGCAACCACATCGTGATATGTTCACGCGCGCGGAAAGACAGACCCGACTTAGAAAGACATAGTCTCCCTACAGCTCTTCGTCGCAATAATTTGCGTCTGCTCTCGTACGAGTGGGGGGAGGGGGCCTTCTGCGGCGAAAATCGGAAATGGGGCATGCCATTCCGATGAGAAGAATTCGAGCAGCACACGACACGAGGCGAACTTGATGGGAAGGCGGATATATTAAGTGTCACAGGTTTCACGCCGCGTTTGCTGGTTCTTGTGAAGAGATGCTAGGTGACTGCGCATTCCACAAGAAAATGATCGAGTTTGACGAGCCGACGTCGGACGGACACTCTCTTGACCGACACTCTTGGATGACAATAATGTAAGCTTGGCATTTCGAAGCAATTGATCAAGTAAACCACAGGCAATATGGCTCAATGTGCTGCGTAGCTCTATCAGTATAATTCACTTGGCTTCCTGATGTCAACCTGCGACAGTGCGGCACCTACACTCATGTGTACAGACGGGCCAACAGCTTGTCCATTCTGCTCTCTTTGTTTGTACAGTGCCTGCCTCGAACAATAGACCCTAGTGTATACCGTATCTATCCTTGTAAATGCGAATATAAGCATTCGTACTTGTTACGCGCATTGCAGTAATCGCACCCACTTTTTCCGCGCGGAAAGTTGGCGCTTTGAAAATCGCCAACAAAAAACCCGACAAATTGCCTGCACGGAAAGACAGCGGCAGCGACAGACAGAGAGAGAATGGAACGCTACCAGCGCATTGAGAAGGGAGGCTCCATCGGCGAAGGCACGTACGGCGTGGTGTACAAGTCGCTCGACCTCAAGACGAACGAGGTCGTCGCACTTAAGCGCATCCGTCTGGAAACCGAGGACGACGGCATCCCCAGTACGGCGCTGCGTGAGATCTCGGTGCTGCGCGAACTGGAGCACCCCAACATCGTGCGGTACGCTACAAGCCGTTGCGTTTACAATATGGATCAATGGCTGTATAGAGACACTGACGTGTGCGCGCGCCATTCATTCAGATTGTTGGATTGTCTACAGGAGGATGGCAAGCTCTTTCTCGTATTCGAGTTTGTGGACAAAGACCTCAAGCGCTTCATGGAACACAAGCTCGGCAATCTGGACGGCGCGCTCATCAAGGGACTTCTGTACCAGCTCCTGCGTGGCCTGGCGTTTTCCCACTCGCGCGGCATCATGCATCGGTAGGCACAACTCATTGCTAAATTGCCTTTTTTTCATCTCTCCTAGGTATGCTAAACATGTTTTTATCGTCCAAAAAAACAGCGATTTGAAGCCGCAAAACCTGCTCGTGAGCCTAAATGGCAAGCTCAAGATCGCTGATTTCGGTCTCGCGCGTGCGTTTAGCATCCCCGTAAAGAAATACACGCACGAAGTCGTGACGCTCTGGTACCGCGCCCCCGAGATCCTGCTGGGCCAAGAGATCTACTCGCCACCGGTGGATATGTGGTCGGTCGGCGTCATTTTCGCCGAGATGCTCACCAAGAAGCCGCTGTTCCCAGGCGACTCGGAGATCGACCAGCTCTACCGCGTGTTCCGGTACGTTTTTGTTATGTTTGTGTTTCTTACCAGGAAGAAAGCGAGAAAGTACAACTAACGGGACTCTACTTGCTGAGTAGATTGCTGGGGACACCGGATGAAAAGATCTGGCCGGGCGTCTCGCAGCTTCGCGACTACGCGCCGACGTTCCCCAAGTGGCGAAAGAAGGATTTCCGGGAGGAATTCCCTCGTCTGGATAACGACGGGCTCTCGCTGCTGGCGGCCATGCTGCGCTACGATCCGGCGTCTCGTATCAGTGCCAAGGAGGCGCTGCGCCACCCGTACTTTGACGACGTGGACTCGGAATACGTCTAGACTCGGTGTTCGATCTGGGAACCCTTCTTGCTTCTTCTTTTTTCTTCTTCTTCTTCTCTTCCGTAGCAGTAATACCTAGTAATGCATCGACACAATCTCCCTTCGTCTTCCTCTCACTGGCGTAGGTGGAGATCGTGGCTACTACTGTCGCCAGCGCGCAGGTACGACGTGGCGTGGTGCGGACTCGTGAGATCGTCCAACTCGCCCGTGTGGACGCCGCCCAGCACATGCATCGCTGATGGAAATGCAGCGTGGAGCCCATGCTCGGCGACGTCGGCGATCGTGAGCTGAGATTCCCAGTCTACCGAAACAAAGGAACAAGACGCCAGTCAGATTTTCCGGCCATAGAGAAGACGGTAGAAATAATACTTTGGTTGTACCTTGGGATTCAGAAAACCGGTCGGCAAATGTGAGATAGTCGAGCATGGGATCACCCACGTGGATGTCCTCGACTATAATTTGCTGTGCGTCTGGACTGAAATGAGACGAGTCTTGCGGCAATCGGCCAGTCGTGACAAGTTCGTACCGCTCTGGGTAGGCTACGGAAAATGGCTCGGAAGAGAGCTGTTCTAGCAGATCCGTCGCAGTTCCTACACGAGGACATTGTAAGTTGTGGACGAGAAAACACACACGAAAAGCGGAAAAGCGTACCTGAGTCGAAAGAGCTCTTCACCTGCGTAGAGCTACGTCGCTTGTCCGAGTGCTGAAGCAGCAGCTCCACGTCCGTGATGCTGCTGAGAATCTCGTTCAGAAAGCTTTCTCGATCCATCGGTGCGTGGAGTCCACTGAAAGAAGACGCCTGGTGGCCATCAGCCAAACCACTGGTAAGGTCAGCGCCAGTGTCTCTGGTACGTCCTGTCTCGTGCTTTTGGGTATCTGCTGTGTCTGCAGAAGCGTCTTGTTCATCGTCACTAGCGACCAACACTGGGGGCACGCTTGAGACAAGACCTTCACGATTCTTGGTACGTGGTTCTTGATGCAATCGCGTTACGATCGGTCGCACGTCATCTCGCTGCGTCGTCTCCTCCTCCTCCGCCAGCTCTCGGGTGCGAGCAACATCGAATTCATGAGTAGCACTGTGGTTTGTGCTGCCACTATTCATGCTGCGGGTATGCGACAGTTTCCTCTGCGGAGGCTGCTCTCTGCTTCCGTACGCATGCTCGAATGAGACGTCTTCTCTACGATGCGGTTCAGCATTGTGGTCCTGCTCCTGGCTGCGGTCACCCCTCACCTCTCGCTCCCGGCTTCCTCTCAAGTCATCTTGTGCAGGGAAATACTGAGGCGACCTAGCTCTCTCGTTCTTCTGTCGATCATCCGCATCGTCCATTGACGTTCCCATCAGGTTACAAAAGATACTGGTCCTCTGCGCTACTGGCTTTTTCTGGTGGTGGTGAGCTCCCTGAGGATGAGGCGGCTCCGCTCGAAGTAGCCCCTGGAATCGCCGCAGCTTGTTCGACTTGTGGGTTTCATCGTGGTTGTTGTGTTGCTGCAGGAAACGCACCAGCACGTCCAGATCTTGACTCCGCTTGGTCAGCATCGAACCTCGGCCTTCCATCGCGAATATCAACATGAGAAACTTGACCACGACCACGAGCTCTGGGGTTTTCCTACTGTCGCGTGTGGACGTCTCGTCGATCCACTGCAACTTGAGCGCACACCACACGAGTGCCTCGATAAACTGCGGTAGATTGAGACCATCGGGATGTGGCGACGAGGATCCACTCGCAAATGCGATCGCCTGCTCCAGTTCTCGACGGTCAAAGAGCTGTGGATGCACGTTGCAGTGCCTCATGAGCGATAGAAATGTTCCACGATCCACACGACGACGGTTGGTTCTGGCTGGAGCAGCAGCAGCAGCAGCGGTGGCAACGTGGCTGTTCTCGGGCCGCCACAGAAAGAACTGTTCCAGCGGCTTTTGGTACTTTTTCAAACACTTGACCAGCTTGGGCAGACTGGTGACTATCTCGATGGACAGCTCGTGGTGGATCCAGAATGACCGTGGCTGTGAAACGGAGTGATGAAGAAGCGCTGCTCGTCCGTGACGCCGCACGAGATGCTGTTGAACCAGCCATGCCATCGGATCGCTGCCTTTCCAGGTCTTGTACGATGGGTGCGTGCTGGCAAACGACTCGAGTACTGCGTACAGCATCGTACTGGGAGAGTCGGCATTCTCGTGGTGGTCGCTAGATACGATACCTTCGATCGTGCGCTCCAGCGCCGACAAATAGTGGCCATTTTCAAACAGTCCGAGGTCGCGAAGCAGGCAATAGCCCCACGCCTGAAGCCACACTTGTGGTGGTACCCGATCCGGTTGGTGGGATGTGGAATGGTGAGACTTGGTGACGTAGTAGCCGACGATCGCGTCCACCACCGCAGTGATCTTGAGTTCCGTGAACTCTAGCTTCTCGTCATGGGCAGCCATATTGTGGAGCACGGATCGAAACGTTGAGGTTACGGGCGAGTCTTGTTGCGTGGGAATCTCGAGCAGTTGCACCAGATCTTCGGATGCACGCGTGGGTTTCCGCACTCGTGGCTTTGTAGCTCGTGGCTTGGCAATGCTGTGCGGCACAAGCGACTGACTCGGTGTATACAGTGACGCGTGTTGACTCGTCGATAGCGCCTCAGCTTTTCGCTCGTTGGCTCTTGTACTACCACTACTACTCGCCGAGGCGTACGTAGCCCGTGGCTGCTGAGTGCTGGTGAGCTCCTCAACTGTGCGGCGCACTGGACTATACGGGTCCATCGACACGAGCGACTCGAGTGTCAGCGACGACTCGTTATCAAGCGGTATTGGAGGTGGCTGCAGACGAAGTTGTGTTGGCGGATGGATCTTTATCACCGGCCTAGTATCCACGTTGTCTTCTTCCGAATCAAACAGCGGGAGCTCTTCAACGTGGTCGTTCCGGTGATGCTCTGCTCGCGAAGGCCTTCCACTAGACGGCTTCATCTGAACATTTTGTGCTGTCGTGTGGTCCGCACGCTCTCTGCTTTCCTGGCGTCGATGTAGGGAAGGCAATGCACTATGAACTGATTCACGACGCACTCGACCGGTAGGCTCCATCAGCGTTTGCTTGCGCGGCAACTGCTGGCTCGGTGATAGATACGTCCTGCGCATGGGTACAGAGTCCACCATTCCAACGCCAGGGCGTCGATTTGCGACAGATGCCTTGACTCGTTCGCTGGTCTTTGCTGTTGTCGTCTTGGTAGTTCCATCCCTTTGTGCAGTCGCAGACTTCGACGTCTTGTGGATCGACAGCAAGCCCATGGTTCGCCTCGCTTCGTTCAGTAGTCGCTCTTGCTTGCTGTGGACGACTTGGCGCCACCACGCGAGTAAAAGTCTACGCAATAGTCTTGCGCGATACACGCCCACAGCCACGTGGAGCGCCGCGAGCTGACGCCGTCGCCATCGCTGGAACCACAGGCGCACACAGCAGCGTCTCTGCTTGTGCCGCTGCGCTTGCGCTGCTCGGATCTCTTTCAAAATGCAACGCCTTGCATTCATCAGCGTGTCCTGTTGACGTTGACGGTTTTGCAGGAGAGACTTCCACGCTTGAACGACCAACCACGTGAGTCGACGCTGGCGTTTCTCTCGAAGCACACGGCATCGCTTGCCCAAATCGTTGTATGTGGCGCTAGTAATCACACTGTGCGTATGCCACCGACGCAGTGCGAGCTTGGCGAGATGGAACGTTCTCCACGCATCCCAGCACACGCGTGCTTGCCGCAGATCCATCTCAAATCGCATCCGCTTCACGGAAACGTGGCGTTTTGCCCACAACTTCCAGCGACGAAACAGTCTATTCAACGGAGACGTTGCTGGATGTGGCCCAAAGATGCGGTGAAAATACTTGAGCTTCTTCTTGGCTTTTGTGGTACTGTGATGGTGCTGCTGCCACGCATCCCAGCAAAACAAGAGCCATGCACGGCGACGCTTGTCTTCCAGTGAGAGGACTCCGCGTGTTTGGATAAACTTTGTGCGCCACATTGAAAACCACACATGGTGTTGATTCTGCTGATGTAGTACGTTGACTTGCTGTGCGCTGTACCGAAGACGCCGTAGATGATCGCACGCGAGGCTCTTCCACGCGAAGAGTATCTTTGCCGTGCATTTGCGGCGATAGAGATGCAAAGCGAGGACACGTCGGTCTCGCTTTGCTTGTGCATCAGCGACGCGTTGCCTCCAGAGTACGATTGCCTTCGACACTAGACGCTGTTCTCGATACTGGACGTGCTGGTGCTGCTTGGCCACTATGTGAGCTCTTCGCTTCCACATCAGGAACACGTGAAATCGTCTCGATCGCTGCCAGTCCTGGATAAACAACTTGGCGCGTATCTCTAACTGGGTATACGCAAGCCACTGGCACCATCGTCGTCGCAACGGATTCCATCCAGAGACAGCGTACGCTGGTCGCGATACAAACGCACTCAGCGTTGCATCCAGCGATCGTGTCTTTTGTGTATGGTGTCGCCACGCAACAAACACGCGCCGCTTCCACGCCGCTCGATGGTTGACTCGTATCTGACGGCACGCTTTGGTCCACTCACACTTTCGGTCCACGGCCTTGGACAGTGCCACTAACCCAGACAGAACAAGCCGATGGCAGTGATACTGTGCTGCCTGGTGGAGCTGCTTCTTGTGCTGCCTTCTTATCAGCACATGCCGGTGCCACCCGCGCCAAGCACTGTGAACAGCATTCTTGAACTTCATTTTCACAGCCATTTCCTTTTTCAATCGCCACGCGTGGCGTACAACCCACTCGAATCGCCATCGCTGGAATGCCCTGGTGGCTGCCATGGCTTGGACTTGCATCGCCAATCGTCTTTGCGTCTGTTGTTCGAAATGGAACGCCAGTAGTCCATTTTCCCACACGTGGACCAAGATACGGCGTCGTGTGATCGTATCGGCCGCGCATCTCAGTCGTGAGATGCGAGCGTGAGCGATTGTCCACACACGCATCACGCCAAGCGCCCTTTTCTTCTGCTTGCTCTGGATTATAGACGTGGCTTGATGGAAACGCAGCTTGTCAGACGTCCAGCGTCTCCACACATCCAGGTACCGAGCACAAATGGCCTCGGGATGCCAGAGTGTACTTGTTCTTCCCAGAGTGATGGCTTGTGCTGCTAGGCACCAGGCTCTCAAGTGGTCTCTGCAAGCACGCCGTCGAATACGCTGTCTGAGTGAGTCGATTCGACGCGTGTGGCGCATCGCTGTATGCCACGTCGTGAAAAACTTGGCCCGCGTCATCTCCATGCGGATGCGCCACGTGAGCTGGTGGTCGCGCTGTCTCTGGATGTTAAACACGCGCCATCGCCTCAGCAGTCGTCCCAGTCGAGCGTGGGCGTGGCTTTCGAAGTGTAGCATTGCAACCGAATAGCGAGCTCTTCGTTTCTGCAGCTCATCTCGTACAGCAGCCACGAAAACGCGATACAAACGGCGTGCTTGCCTCGCACGGAACGCCACCACTCGCCATTCGAGCCAATATCGTCGCAGCCGTCGCTGGTGATACCACTGGATTGCCTTGTCTGTCTTCTTTGTGTGCTTGCGGCGCTTTAGTACGAACTGCTGCCACCGTATCCACGTTCGTTGCCGTCGAATCCGATTCACGAGCGCGTATCGTCGACCGTGAGAGGTTAAGAACCAGGTTATGCGGCCATGCAACGTCGCCCACGAACGCCACGTTCTCAATCCACGCTGCGCCTTCCATTGAACCAGTTGCCTGCATCGTGCGTCGTCCAGCTGTGTCTTGTACACGGCCGACTGCCATTTCTGGAACATGCGCCGTCTGAGGTTCTGGGATCCGACCAAGTTGGCGTTTATCAGCGTCCACTTTGTCTCGACGTGGCGTTTCCACACAGCAAACCACTGGCGCTTGATCTTCTGTGTGGATTCATTCTTCGCTGTTCTAGTCTGGATAGATACCTTTGTGATTCCATTATTATGGCGTGAAGTCGCGGTGTTTGATCGCACAGAGAACGGTGAGCGAGGCATGTGTGTGGCTGTATCGGTCGTAGCTGGACGGGTAGCACTCGCTTCAAACCGCGGAGGAGGCCGCGACATATCCATCGACGCTAGTGGTGGAAAAGGCCCAACGCGCGCGTAGGGAGATAGTGCATCCCTGTTCTTAAAGCCGTCGGAACTGAAGTCACCACTGGACTGGAAGGAGCTTGCTGGAGACCCATTGCGCTCGTTTAAAAACGCTTCTCGCGCAGAGGCGGGTGGCAGCCGATTGAGAAACGCATGTGGATCGTTTTCTACCTCCCCGGCGTCTTGTTGGATCAGCCCTAATCTGTATAGCAGCGCCAATTGTGACCGCGCCAGGTCATCACTGCTCCCATTTTCCATGGTTTCCCTTTTGCGCCACTTCAACATAGCAGACTGTGTTATGTTGCCAGTGCAAGTTCTCATGTTACGGACACGCAACATAATAAGATAAACATTCTTGATATGAGTGTGGTTCAGTGAACCCAACCATGCGTGCACCCAACCGTAATCGGGAAGTGCTCGATTTGCGAACATAATTGCCACTGACAATCCTGGAAGGCCGGCGCATTTGAGAATGAGCGCCGAGCTCCAAACTACCGACCAGCGCGAGAACGTGTTCCGCTCCTTGCCGCTGCGATACCTCGGCTATGGCGGAATCGCTGTTGCCGTTCTAGAAAAGCCGATGCCTCGCATGGTTGCGCCGCTGACACTCGCATGGTCCATCTACGTCGTCGGTGACGTCATGGCGACGTCGCTGATGGTGGACCGAGAGGGGATCGCGAATGGGATTCCAAAGGCGAGGCGCGATGTTCTCTTTCACAACTCGCTTACTGACACGACGATTTGGCAAGTCTCGGTAAGAAACACAACGACCACTTTCCCTTCCGATCTGTCTAAAACTGTAACTAATTTGTGTGCTGTCGTGGTCAGGCATCTGCAATTCTTCCAGCGATTACAGCATTGGGATCGATGCGTGGGTACAGTAGTGGCGCTGCGATTCTCTCTAGTCCAGCTCACTGATTGTGTCTGTCTCTGATAAAAATCTGCAGCAAGAGATTGCATTCCAGTACGCCAAGCGTCACCTACAGCACTCGCCCGTGTGGAAGAAGTGGCTCCCCATTGCTGCTGCCGTGGGAATTCTCCCAATCCTCAGCAAGCCAATGGACCACGCTGTCGACTATATCATGGACAACACCACCCGCAAGTGGGCAGCCGAAGAGCTCAAGAAATTGGATGAATGAGAAAGTGGCTCTAATTCAAAATGTACTGAACTCCGATATCTACACCTGCGTCATAATGTATTATTGTGGCTTTCTCAGTAAACTCAGCTACGGTAACCATCACTCTTGAGTTGAAAAGCGACGGACACGACACACAAGTGAAAAAAATGAGCGTGGAAAAGGAAGTCGAGACGTCGACGATCGGCGGCAACGGCGCTGCTGCTGCTACTGCTGCTGGCAACATCAACATCAGCAATGACGTCCCTGTGGATATCTGGCGCGACTCGCTGGTGCGATACTTGGGCTATTCGAATGAGCTCGGTGAGTCATTCCGTCCCATCGTGCCGCGGCTCGTGCTGCCGTCGTACGTCGTCGCATTTGGCTACGTGTTTGGCGACACTTACGACAAAGTCACCAAAGTGCGGCAGCTCGCCGTGGCGCAGGGTGCGTCCGATAAGAAGCGCGATGCCATGGTCAAGAACGCGATGGTCGACACGCTTCTTTGGCAAACCCTGGTACGTTTTCGTTTCCTTTTTCCCGCTAGAACGAGCGCTGCAAAGTGAATGCTGACGAGATGATTTGACCATTGTGGTGTTGCAGGCAAGTGTGGCGATCCCGGGCTTTACGATCAACCGTGTGGTCGCGCTGAGCTCTACTATCGCAGAGAAGACGCTCCTCGAGTCGCCCGTCCTGCGCCGCTGGGCACCAACAGCTATTGGACTTGGTGTAGTTCCGCTGATCATCCATCCGATTGACCACTTTGTGGACACACTGCTGGACAGTACCACGCGCAAGTGGGCCGCCGACTATCTGCGTGGCCAGGACGAGGACAAGTAATAAACCAAAACAAACAAAAAGTATTACTATTTGCAGGTATTAATAATGATAGTACTACTTTGCGGCGTACGTGATGTTATCGCCGCCGCGGACGAGCACGTTGCGCCCGCCGTATCGGACCGCCGTCGCCTTTTCAGGAGTAGCTACCACCGATACGGGCTTGGCAAGCTGGCTTTTCCAATCCGTGTTGAAATCGCTGGGCGAAGACGCACGGTCGGTGTCTCTGATCCGGCCGATTCCCCGTTCCTCCTGGTTGTGTTTGGCGTGCAAGATACCTCTCAACTCGTCCTGTAGCTGCTCGATACGCCTCGTGAGCTTGTTGTTCTCTCGAAGCGACGCCTCCAACTCCTCCGTCTCGAGGGACTGTCGCGCCGCAGTCGCCGTCGCAGCAGCACGATCGCCACTCGTATTTTCCGCGAGGAGCCGCTCGTCCATGAGCAAAGAGATTTCTGATTTGAGGTGGCGCCGCTCACTCTCGAGACGTTCATTTTCGATCTCCAATCGTCGTTTCTCTTTCTCGACGGCCTGCTTTTCCGTTGTCAGCGTCTGGAGCTGCTGGTCTTTGGCGGGTGTCTCCACGCGTAGCTCCTCCAGCTGCATCTCCAATCGTCGCATCTCCTTCTCGATGGTAAGCTTCTCCGCTCCAAGTGTCTGGAGTTGCTGTGTCTGTGACAACATCTCGGCCTGCGCGTGCTTGCGCACCTCGTCCAATTCGGTCTCGAGTCGTCGGCTCTCCTTTTCTACTGCTTGTCTCTCTGCTGTCAACGTGCAAATCTGCTGGTCTCTGTCTGCTAGCTTTTGCTTCTGGAACGTCTTCGCATCACTCTCCAGCACGCGGTTCGCTTCTACTACTGCGCGCATCTCCAGCGCCAGTGTCTGGAGCTGCTCGTCTTTGGCAGATAGCTCCGTCTGGGTACGATTCTGCACAGTCTCTAGCTCCAGCTCGAGTCGATGCGTCTCCTTCTCGAAGGCCTGCTTCGCCACGCTCGTTTGCTGGCTGGTTACGAGGGTACGCTTGCGTAACTCGTGGAGCTCCTTCTCCACGACCTGCTTCTCTACTGCCAACGTCTGGAGCTGCTGATCTCGGACGGGTATCTCCGCCTGGGTACGCTTGCGTAGCTCATCCAACTCAGTCTCCAGTCGTCGCGTGTGCGTTTCAATGGCTTTCTGTTCCGTCATCAGGAGCTGGAGCTGTTGGTCTGTCGCGTACGAGAGCACTTCAATCTGTTTCTGGTTGTTGGCGTCGCTCGCCTGTGCCTGTTCTAGTTGCTTGCGCAGCACCTTCGTGTCACTCGTCTCCTTCTTGAGTTGCGCCTTGAGTTGCGTCATGGATCTATGGAGTTCTGCTAGCTCTGCTCGTGTTCGAGTGAGTTCGTCGTCATGAAAAGAGCTACTCGCCTCTTTCTCTTTTGTGGCACCAGCTACAAACTGGGCGTGCCGTCGCTCCATCTCCTGGTATCGTGTCTGCAGCTCACTACGTTCCTTTCGGGTGGCGTCATGGTCCGCTTTTACGGTTTGCAACTCGAGTTGCAGCGCATGGAGCTCTACTCTGCTAGCATTTGCATGAGCGGATAGCTCGTTCGCGTTCGTGCGTCTGTCCACCTGCAGCGACTCTAGTTCTTTCTGCAGTGCCGCCGCCGTGTCGCTAGCCGTTCGCTGCTGGTGCTTTGCATCCCCCACCTCTGTCTCTAGCTGCGATACCCGCAGCGTCCACCGGCTACAGTCCCCACACGGCGTTGCCTTCATCGCCTCCAGCAGCACGCGGGCGCGGCGCGAGTCCTCCTTTGCTGTCGCCAGCTCGCGTCGCAGCTCATCGATTGTCTTGGTCGCGCTGCTCCATTCCTGCTGCGTCTTGTGTTGCACTTGCTGGAGCGCCACAAAGTTGCCCTGGCGACTCGTGGCCTCACGCTCGGCGCTGCGCAGCTCGCTCTTGAGCTTCTCGAGATGTGGATCCAGCAACTCACTTGGTGATACGTCACTGGTTTGGTATTGGTCTTGCTGGAGCTGGAGCTGCTGCTGGAGCTGCTGCATCTCGTACTGGGCTTTGAGCTCGCGGACTTTTGCATCCAGATCCCGCGGCACGTGTTCGATGTCTTGCATGGTATTGCGCATACGTTCTGTAGTACTACTCTGTGGCTCGTGCCAGTTGGGAACTTCGTGTGACGTGAACTCCATTTGGTCGGAGTGATGAAATGTTGGCGTCTTGTATTTGTCCAGCCCGTTTCGTCCCAGTCAGTGAGACCGCCGCAGCCCGATTTGGCATTTTGGTAATTGCCTAAAGATACACAAAAGCACCAGGGGCGACAGGTAGGCATAGCATATCGGTGGTCAATTTGTTTACCTACGTATGTAGTATAAGTTGTCGCCTCACCAGAAACTCACTGCACGATGGAGTAGTCGGGCAGAATCTCGGCACTGGCGGCCAGTGTCTGGGAATTGGCGAGCAGAAACGCCGACTGACCGAGCTGGCTGCGACTCGCACTGCTGGCACACCAAAAAATACGACAGAGACACTTGATCATCAGTGAAAGAAATCCACAACACCAAACTATTTCGTAAGCTAAACATGAAAAGCGACGGCATCAGTACTCACACTCGCTTGACGCCCCGATGGGCAGCAGCCGACTGTGGAAATGGTAAGCTGCTGTCATCCTCGATGGTCCCGAGCAACTTGGCGCTGTACACGAGCAGCAAGTTGCCCAACAGATCCGTCGCATGGAGTGCACTCGCCGATACGCGCTGCGTGGAGGCCAAGTGTGCGACATTTTCATGCAGCATCGCCACGCCACGCTCAAAGCCCAGGCTTCCGTCCGGGTACAAAGTGTGGCAGCCAGCGCCCTCGCTGGTGT